>JAZHYW010012268.1:0-14733 GCA_037355805.1 Ixodes ricinus
CTCGCGCTGAAGAACCCAGAACCCAGGATTCTGGCTTCAATCCCCACCCCTGCCCGTTTCGATCTGGATGAGCATCGTACCGGCGTGCGCTCGTGAATCACTACTGGATGATGCACGTTAAAAACTGCAGGCTAGCGGTTGTACTGCACTAGTTCTAGGCTGTGTAAGCATACATACAACTCAATTTTTTTCCCCCTAGGGAGCCTATAGACCCTTTCAGGCAACATTTCATGGGCGCCGCCATCTTGATGTCACGTAACCCTGCTGCTTCGTGCCCCTATAGCGGCAATTATTGCGCCGTGTCATCCTGAGCGGCGCGTGCCACGTGCGTGACTACTGCCACGCTGCTCTAAGATTTTATGTACTACGTATTGCAAATAGAACCAGTCTTGATTGAAACTCCGAGCTGGCGTGACAATCTTTACTTTCCCCGGTGCGGCAGTTGGTCTGACCACCGACCATCTCGCGTCCGCGCCACAAATGCAAACCTTCCAGTATCTTTACAGGCCTTCCCGAGGCGCTGTCTGTCGTAAGCACCACGTCTCTCACCCCCTTTCCTTAGTGGCCCTCCGCTGAAGCCATTACATTTAGCGACGAGTCTTACACCTAACAATTTTCCTTTCGCCTCTCGGCGAACATTTGATCAGATTTCGATACCGGAGATGAGTGGTGCTTACCGGCAGAATAGTTTTCTTTTTGTGTGTTAGTTAATACACGTAACAATTAAGAGGATAGCGACGGTTTTCATGCACAAACGCCTGACATTTCTTCCACCAGGTGCCCTGCATGACCAGGCTAAGCTGGAAAACATCGTTTCGAGGTATCTTGTGTGCATAGAGAGCAGGCGGCTTTCTCCGAAGTACAGCGCGCACTACAGATAAATTTGCTTGGCAGGAAAACTAACAAATAGTTTTCACATTTCAGCCTTAATCCCCGCATTGGCAGCAGCGTCTGGGTGACCAGGCTCATGGCGGCGATGACGCGCCTGGCACCAAAGCAACGTTGTGCGTCGACGCGACAATTTCTCACCCAGCGTCAGTCCCCGGGAGAGAGCGTCCTCGACTGCCAACACTCAGGCAACTTAGTTCTTTTGTGATTTCGGAGAGTCGCCAAACATCACATCGCCGTCTTCCTGAACGGTTTAAATTTAATCGATGAATCAGGTAATCCGAGAATGCCACGGAGCTGAACCTTCTTCTCGAACGCGTTGTGTTCTATCACAGCAGTTCGAACAGGCGTCACTCGAGATTGCGTCAGTACCGCCAATTTCCCGCAGTTTACCGTGTTTTTAGGCCGCCACCGTTCAGGTCGTACAGAACTTTATTCAGCGGCAAGATGGCCGTCGTTCAATTAAATTTGACATCAAGATCAAAATGGAGAGCGGCAGCATGCCGTTTCCTCCTCCCCACCAAATGTTTCTTCTCGCCACCTTCCAGTCGCGCGCACGCCGCGTTTTCATGAGCCGGTTCACCGCGTGATGCTCAACGAACGCGCGCTCTTGCGTAGCGCGGGCGATCGTGTCAGTTCTGCGTTCGTCGACCCCATCCACGTGAGAATGCCCTGCCTCGGGAATGTCTTGTTTTCTTGCGGCAAGCCGGTCGTTTTTCAGAGTACGCCGAGGTTCTCCCCATCGTCTGCTGCCACCGACCGTCGTCAGCTGGCCTTTCCCGCCGGGACATTATTACGTGCCGCCGTCGCAGTACAGCGAAGCAGGTTAGCCGTAACCAAGCAGCCATGGAATCGTGACGACCTGACGAGGAGGAACGTAATAATGAAAGTTTGCGCCATCGGATCACCGTCACCTCCCGGACGCGCCGACCGGCACCACAAAATTTCACCGCTGATGTTCGGTGAATGGGTCGTACCACCGCCATTGATACTGGTTCCGGTGTCAATACTTTCCCGAAGCATGCTTAACAGGTAATGCCTCCCGGCAACACGTCCGGCTAAAGAAACCGCATACTGCTCTTGTGCACTACCTTCGGGTCGATTCCCGGTCATAGGATGTTTTCAGACCACGGTCAGCCGAAGGCGATCTGCCGGATACTTTTACGTTGTTCAGTATTACGTCCTGCTCCGGGACAGATGCCGATATTGTGGACTTCATGTCATTTTGTCGGGTGCTCCGCATCGAGGTGGCTGTGTCAATCAACTGACTCTCGCGCAGCCATTCAGGCATATGAGGTCGACTGGGTCACCAGCCCCATGTACGGTGGGTAGTCCTCCGCCGCATCCTTCAGTGCTTTTCTAAACGCCTCCTGTGTCCACTGTTCACGACGCTCAGCCGTCCACGTCGTCTGAGTACTGCTCAAACAGAGGCGTCTTCGGAAACCAGACTGGGGATCGCTGACGTCGGGACCATCTTCCCAACCTTCATCGGTGAGGGTCATCGAAATTACCTTCAGGTTTCGAAGGGTGAGGATCTCTTTTCTGAGTTGGGGTTAGTTAAAACCAAACTCACACAATCACTAATCCGGCACCATGTCCCGCCGGTGCAGCTAAACTTCGCCATGCCAGTCGTTGCGACGGTAAATCGCGCAGGAATTCAGAAACTCCGGCGACAAGGCGTTATCGAACGCGTAAAACGCGTCGGAATGGGTGTCCCCATTGCAATGATTGAACGTTGGAGATCGTATGTGTCGATCTGCGGGCGCGATCAGGCTGTCGTTAACAAGGTCATTTCGCTTCCGCATTGTGGGCAAAGACTCCCTCGGTGAACTTCCCATTTTCTAAGTTAGACTTGCGTCTGCTATCACCAGGTCCGTCTCGACCCCAAGTCGTGGCCATTTATTCATGAAGGTCTTTGCATTTCAACGAGTTTGTTTCGGTCTGGCGTCTGCACCAGCGGCCTTCCAACGGTCATGTCCAAGATGTGGAAACGCATCCCAGGGGTCCAGTTTATCTGGACGATGTCATTGTCTATAGTTCCTCCCAGAAGGAACATGATAATAATCTCAGACAAGTCCTCAAATGTATTAGAGAGGCCGGCATGAAACTCAATGAAGCCGTTTCAATGTTTCTGAACTGTCATTTCTTGGTCATCGTCATCTGCGGTCTGCACCCGCTTCCCGTCATCGCCTTTTCCAGTTCCATCTGAGACCTTCTTGATTCGAAGGCCTTCCCTGGGTCTAGTTGAATATTACAGTGGTTGTCCCGCACTGTGCTACTCTCGTAGAACCCCCCTCCGAAGGCTTCTACGTAAGGGCATCGTTGTTTGGTCCATCCGACGTAGGAGCCAGTTTCTAAATGTCAAATCCTGTCTTCAACGAGCCACCCATTCTTACAATGTTCAATCCGATCTTCCAGTTGTCGTCTCCACCAGACGCGTCAATCACGGACTAGGTGCTGTTCTCAGCCACGGCATGGAAGCAACTGAACTGCTTCTTTCAGCATATGTCTCGAAGCAGAGCGGAGTACTCAACAGGAGAAAGCCCTCAACCATCCTGTGGGCAGCAGGGAGATGACATGTTTATCTGTGGGGTCGACATTTCGAAATACAGACCACGATCACCAGGCTCTTGTCCACTAATGTCCACTCCAGGGACGGAGTGTCCGTCCACGACGCATCAGTCGTTCGATATGGTTTCAGCTATAATTTCTAATGATATCGACAAAGGCATGACATGTTGCCGCTTAACTCTATCTCGCCTTCAGTCCCCAGATACCGAAAGTATGGCTTTTGAAGTAGTCGTCATATGCATACTCACAGAAAGAATTCAGGAAAAGAAACTACAAAGATCCTGTATTACCAATTGTCACTGACATATCACTGCAACACACTGCTTCAGAGGACAAGATTGCCTCCTAATTCAAATCACTTATTTCAATTTAGCGAGACAACTCTCAGTCACCGATGCATTGTTATTCCAAAGGAGAAGATAGTGGTTCCATCCACTCCCGTGATCAAGTTATTGATGCCAGCACACAGAAAAAACATCAAGGTATCTCGCGCACCACACCAAGCTTAATCAAGAGGGCTTTACCGGTGGCCGCATCCTAAATCAACATGTCGGGACCAAAGTTCAGAACTGTTCGGTATGCCAGTCGACGAGATGAGCCTGCAAAGGCATCTCCTGCACCTCTTCAACCAGTCGAATTCCCCCACCCGTCCATGGGTAGAACAGCGTTAATGGTTATAGTTGGTCCCTTCGAGACGAGCTCCTCCTCAGGAAAGATTTACTTTATCACATTGGTAGATTACACACCCGGTAAGTGGCCTGTGAAGTGGCAGCAGCCCACAACGTCACGACTGCCACAGTCATGGGAGTTTTTGAAGTCTGTCTTTGCCCGCGAGGGTCTGCCGCAGAGGTCACGACAGACAATGGTCCGCAGTTTATTTCAAAAGGAGTTCAGCGATTTCTTGAAGATGCATGGCATCAAGCACGCAAGGTCGTCCCCTCTACCATCCCCTTTAAGCTAATAGGCAAGGTAGAGGCGATTCAATCGGAGTCCCCTTAAGTCTGTTATTCAGTTGGCATACTCGTCCAACATCGTCGCTTTCTGAAGCCGTTACGGAGTATGTCGGTGTTTACCGAAGTACGCCATGCCGCGACTGGAGAAAACGCCAGCTTTCGCTCTGCATGGTCGCACACGCCGAACGCGACTGCACCTCCAAGGACAGGGACCCCGGAGTCCGCCGTCCCTCCACAGGTCGTTCAGGAAGAACTTCCTGATGGGGTCAGGGAATATCAAATGAAGATGAAAAAGAGTATTCCGATTGCCAGGCGAGCAGTCGAAGCACCCTGCTTTTGCTCCTGTGCAATCAGTTAGAAGGTTTTCAAACCCAACATTAGAGGGGAAAATGCGCAACAGATATGCTCCACGCAGCATATGCACTGATGCAAGTGGGACCAGCCACGTATAGATTAGATGATGGAACCGCCGTGGAATGCAGTCAAAATGACACGTACCACATTGAAACCACCACAACGTCAGCCTTTGTGGCTTATGGACGATGACTTCTTCCCCGCTTCAACTAATGCGGCTCCAGCTGCAAGCCTGGGCCACGTGCCGCCTGAGGTCCGGCACCTGCAACGTTGCGTGCCTGCGGCCCCCAGCGTCGTTCCTGTTTCTGCGGCCCCTGCACGCCGTTTCCCGTTGCTGACGGCCCTGCTGCCGTTCCTGCCCATGCGGCCCCTCTTGCCGTTCCCTGTCCATGCGGCCCCTGCTGCCAGTCCTGTTTGCGCGGCCCCTGATGCCGGTCCTGTCCGACGGACCCTGTTGCCGCCCGTGCTTCTACGGCGCGCGGTCCTGGCCATGTAGCTGTGGTGCCTGGTGCTGCCACGTGATCCCGGCGGTACCCAGTGCCCTTCCTGTTCCTGCCTGTGCCCAGTACCATCCCTGTGGTGCCCGGTGCCGTTCCTGATTCCGGTTTCCAGGCGGCCTTCCGCGCCGCGGCAGCCGGACAGTCGAGCCAGCAGCCAGCCGCCAGTCCCGCCGGCTGCCTCGTGCTGCAGTCTTCCGAGAGGCCCCCAGGGTTGCTCTCCAGGAGGGTCCTGAACGTTCCCGTTCCTTCGAGGCGGTGCAATAGTGAGCACCGCAGCCAAGTTCATCCCAACTGGGACTCGAGGTATTTGCGGTGAGCTGCCGTCATCTAGCTCCGCAACGGTCTCGGCGGAGGTCCTGAGACTCCGTGGGACCAGAGGTCGCCACACTTTCCGAGCCGCCAGTGGGACGCACTTTAACGGGAGGGCTCTGGAGAAGGGGGGGGGGAGTCTTGACGTTGAACACTAGAATCGTCACCAACAGCAAGTGATCGTGATGGATCGGAGCCGTCCACTCCTACGGCTCCCCAGGCATCTTTGTCGGACAATCGCCCGATGATGATGATGATGATGATGATGATGATGCGGCTGTTTCCCTTTGAATCGGGAGGACTCAAACACGAGTTTGTGCCCAAGCCTGGGAGCGTAGGTGTCTTAATGCTCCCTGAGGTGGATCTTCTGCCACCAGTCCTCCAGTCTCCTTTTCGTTTCTGGAACAAGCCTTTTGTGGCCTTCGTTGGAGGCTACCTTCGGCCCCGTGGCTGGAGCAGACTGCGCTATAGGATTGGCCGATTTCACTGTCAGTGAAGCCCAACGCTTCAGCGAGGCGCTAAAGTCGCCGGACGCCTTGGGTCATTGTCCTGTGACCGGGACGGCTTGCAGGTCTCGCGCAGTCTAGCACGATGTGCTCCACCGTTCCGTCGCTTACCCCACACCCTACACGCGTAGTTGCCGTAACGGTGAATTCGAAACGGCGCCTGCACGACCAGCGTCGCTGGTGCCCCGGCGCGTTGCCTCGAGGCAAAAAGCGGCTGCCCAGAGCTGTTGTCGTACGGCCGGGCTTCCGGGCGATGGTTATTGTTGGCGAGTGCACCCCAGCGTCGATTTCATCGCCCAAGGCGGCAGCGACGTCTGCCGGCACGATTGAGAGACTATGTGCTGGGTCGCGTTCACCCAGTCCAACTACAGGTAAGTTGAACATTCGACGTTTAGTGTTGTTCACGCATGCGCACAATTTTGTTTACAAGTCTAGTGTTTTTTTATACACGCTTCAGTCTAGCTGAGTGTTTCTTGACAAAGAGCAAGTGTCCCAGATAATGACTGCACCATTAAGAGTATTTCCTTTCGTCCTTATATTCCCTTCTGTCTCTGCATAGTTATTTTTGCTTATAGTATGGGTAGGATTTCTGTGTGTCCATGAACTCCTGTATTTTCTTTAAGAGGAGTAAGCTGTTCTTCTTCCTTACTAAATTATCCAACATTTTTTTCTATTAAGGAGGAAGATGTAGTGTGCTGTTAAATAATCTAGGCAGCGCGTGCCACGTGCGTGCAGCTGCCGCGCTGTCCCTGAATTTTATGTACACATTGCAAATAGAACCAGTCTTGATTGAAACTCCGAGCTGGCGTGACGCGTCTTCTTTCCCGGTGCGGCCGGTTGATCTCCGGCCACCGACCATCTCGCGTCCCACGCGCCACGAAATGTAAGCCTTCCAAGTATCTTTACTGGGCCTTCCGAGGGCGCTGTCTTTGTCGCCAGCGCTTCCAACGTCTCTACACCCCCTTTCGTAGTGGCCCTCACGCCGACCGTTACACTTCCGTTTCTCGCCGTTCCTCCGCGTTGTGTGCTGCACAGGCTACTGCCGGAGCTTTGTTTTCGTGTTCTTTTACGTTAAGCTTTTTGAAATTGTGCGTTTTCTTCAGGTCTTTCCGATATTTCGGGCTTTCTCTTAATCATTTGATATCTATTAGCGGCGAGATGTTTTTGGTGGCGCCATCCTATGAGTTCCCCCTTGTGACGTCATTACAACCCCGCGAACAACAAGTTCGATGGTGTTTGTAACCATAGCATGGTAGAGAAAGCTTGAAATCGACCCAGCGGGGAAATCCCGGTGGCCGAGTGGGCTAACGCGCACGCCCAGCTCGACGCGCGTGGAGCAGCTCGCGCTGCAGAACTCCAGGGATCCGGGTTCGAGCCCTTTCACCCCTGCCATTTCGATCTGGATGAGCATCGCACCGGCGTGCGGTCGTGTATCACTACTGCGTGGATGCGCGTTAGAGACCCCAGAGCTGAGTGGTTGTTACCGCACTGGCTTCAAATTGCTCATGCTACAGCGAGTGACTCGTCGCATCTTGACGTCACGTGACCCTGCCGCCATAGCCGACCTTCAGTTTCTCGCCGTTGCTCCGCGTTGTGTGCTGCACCGGCCACCACCGGAGCTTTGTTTTCGTGTTCTTTTACGTTCCGCGTTGAAATCGTGTGTTTTCTTTAGGTCTTTTCGATATTTCGGGCTTTCATTCAATCATTTGATATCTATATTTCAACATAGCTCTTGTATTTTCTTATTTATGGAATGGAATCGGACAGCGAATGGATCGACGATACAAGATTATGGCCTAGGCTTCAGAGACCATGTAAGTTCATCACATTCTTACGTTTTTGTCGCTAATAAAGGGCAGTCAACACCATTGCGACATATGCAAATTTCAACTGACGCAGTAAGGCTATCGCAGTCGTGCTTCTCGCTGCATGTGCGCCTCTTGTTTCCGTAAAGCCGAACCGCATGTAAGTGATTTAGCGTGCGACGAGACCTGCGACGGCGACAACGACGAGAGTCAGCGACGAGCGACGAGATTTCTCAGTGTCGCCCGTCGCGTCGCTCGGTTTTTGGATTTCTAGAAAACGTCGCTCACCGTCTTGGTCGCTTGCTCCCGTCGCTTCCATGCGGTTTGCCTCGTCGCGCGACTGACCGAGCGACAGCGAAGCGGGTCGCCGTCGCTTGTCTCGTTGCTCGCCAAATCGCTTGCATGTGGTTTATACTTAATATCGAGGCGCCAATGGTTCAGTGCTGTGTGCATCGAAATTAATTAAGTATAAACCGCATGTAAGCGATTTGGCGAGCGACGAGACAAGCGACGGCGACCCGCTTCGCTGTCGCTCGGTCAGTCGCGCGACGAGGCAAACCGCATGGAAGCGACGGGAGCAAGCGACCAAGACGGTGAGCGACGTTTTCTAGAAATCCAAAACCGAGCGACGCGACGGGCGACAGTGAGAAATCTCCGTCGCTCGTCGCTGACTCTCGTCGTTGTCGCCGTCGCACGTCTCGTCGCACGCTAAATCGCTTACATGCGGTTCGGCTTTACGGAAACAAGGGCGCACATGCAGCGAGAAGCACGACTGCGATAGCCTTACTGCGTCAGTTGAAATTTGCATATGTCGCAAAGGTGTTGACTGCCCTTTATTAGCGACAAAAACGTAAGAATGTGATGAACTTACATGGTCTCTGAAGCCTAGGCCACAATCTTGTATCGTCGATCCATTCGCTGTCCGATTCCATTCCATAAATAAGAAAATACAAGAGCTATGTTGAAATATAGATATCAAATGATTAAATGAAAGCCCGAAATATCGAAAAGACCTAAAGAAAACACAAGATTTCAACGCGGAACGTAAAAGAACACGAAAACAAAGCTCCGGTGGTGGCCGGTGCAGCACATAACGCGGAGCAACGGCGAGAAACTGAAGGTCGGCTATGGCGGCCCGGAAAGCGCGCGGAGGGCGCGCCGACTGGTGGCAGCTCGAGTAACTGACTCCCTGAAAGCGTCTATTCGCTACTCCAGCGAACTGCCGGGGCGCGCTGGTCAGGCAAAATGGCGGACGAGAGGAGGTCGTTTTCGTTGTTCAACACGCGGACCGCCATAGATGTCTTGCACTGCAGCGTAAAATCAGTTATTTTTTGAAAGCAAAGCGATTTTTTGAAGATAGAAACCTTCTTCTAGTCAGTGCGTAGGAATGACACGGCGGAAGCATAAAATTAATTACTGGGAATGATGTTTGTTTATATGCTGCCTAGAGAACCAAGCAGTGATAGCAGACGGCAGAGTCGAAACGACCTCCTCTCTGAGCTTCTCGGCGTCGCCGCTACGCGGCGTCGATTTCGCTGGAGTCGCGCCACCTGCATATCTTACACCCTGGTCTCCCTCCACTGCACTCGTCGAAGGCGCTCGAATGCGAAAGCCAAACTTTGGACACCGGCGTTCCGCGCTCTGGCGCGTTCGACGAATCCGGTGAAGCAAAGGCAGCTATAGCTCTACGTGTACCCACTAATCCTTCCAATCAGAGCTCGACGTTCTGACAACCTCCTCTCGTCTTTTTCTCTCCTCGGCTTCTCGGCGCGTAGCCATTGGCAGCCTAGAGAAATAAGGGTGTGGCTTTTCATAAATCCTCGAACCGTAATTGGTTCTTCAATGGACTGATGCTGCGATTTCATTGGCTGTGGAGCAATAATAAGATGGCCGGGCCGCCCCGCTCTTCTTAGGCAGTGACTAGATGAGACTGCGATCTATCGCGGCATCTGAGTATCGACACGCTCGGTTGCCACGATCACTCGGAGTCGTACCTCGACGTAAACTCTCGAAATGTTGCCAAGCATAGCCTCTCGGCTGTATGGCCATGTACGTTCGGCCATGCTGCGTGAATGATGCATCGCGCGAATGACGCGAGTCCGCCTTGAGTCAGCTCCACTTAGAAAAGCCCCCGAGTTATCGGTAGTCTCTTTCAATTTCCTACCTTCCAGTAGAGAGTAGCCAACCGGGAGAACATCCCCAAACCATCGTGTTTCCTACGGGCTTGATAGAATCCTCGAACTAATCGTAAACAGAAGAGGCCGCTTTGGAGGCTGCTTGATTGCTTTCATTACCGCGTGGCGTCGGCTGCGTGTCGTCTTAAGCTGAAAATAAGCATAGTGCCGGCTTTCCTACGAATTGGACCCGAGTTCCGCATCAGCGGTCGGCTGGTATTTCGTGCTCAGGCGGTGTCTTCGACTGGCCGCTTCATGCGGGACGTTTACAATCGGGTGCACCGACCTCGCCATCCAAGAGGTGATGACCTGGACCTAGGGTTAACTTTTCGTCTTTCCGCTCTGTCCTTCTTTCTGAAATGTCAGTGGTTGTTCGTTTCGCTTTTTCTCCTTGCAATATATTTCTGTGTGGATTTTTTAAGGGGAAATAGACTTCGGTTATTCCAGTTTTGGAATGTCAATTTGTCGAGCCGAATCTTTACGTACTCAATGTTTACGCCCGAGTCCCGTCCGGCGTCGAATTGTTGTGCCGCGCTATCTTCCCAAATTCCTGACGAGCCTCGAGGAAGAAGGTCGGAGTCCAGTTCGGTCGAGCGGTGAGTTCAGCGAACGATTCCGCAGTCGGTGGGTTCCTCTAACTCGTCGTGTCGCCGCCGTCTCGAGGTCGTGTGCGCGATGCTGCTGACATGCATCCGATGCGCATACCCGCTAGAAGGTCAGGAACTACGCAGACAAGGTTACAGGCTCGCGTCCGCAGGAGCCGTCTTCGATGCTTCGAGGTCAGATAGATTGCAGTGGATCTAGGGAAGCGGTCTACAAAAACTCGAAATCGTCTCTGGGTGTACGTCTCCTAAGCTGCCGAGGCGGCTGTCAGCACGGCAATGGCAGGCGGAACGGCAAACAGAACAAATGACGCGTTGCTGTTGAACTTAAACCATTGTTCGCGCGCCTCTAAACTGCGCACGGTTGTAAACTCCAAACGCGCCGCAAAGCCAACACGAACCCTCAACGCCCGCGCACTCCGCGAAATCAAAACGACCGTGAACCTGCCGCGAACGGGAACGACCTCGCAGCGAACCTTGATCAAGTGACCTCGATCGTCTAAAGATGGCCCCCCAAACAACAACTCCCGTCGTCGATAGAGTACCGTCAACTGAACGCGGCGCGCGACCCCGGCGGAGCCACACACCGTACCCTCCCTCCCTCCCCGAGCTCTCCGCAATGGACCTGCTCCGCTCGACGCCGGCAACGCCGGCCCACGGCGAGCTTTTTTCCCGAACTCGCCGCTAGTCGCTGCTCGGAGTACGTCCTGACGTGGTCGTGGCACTTCACCGCGGTCGCTCTCCTCACTTTCTCACAACCCAACCCCCAGCTCCTAAATATATATATATATAAACACATATATATATACGGGGAAATTTGTTCACACCGAAAGCTCGTTATATCGACGGAATGGCGTGAACGGTTCGACTTTTTCACGGAGCTTGGATGACGAAGTATCGGCCTTGTCAGTCGTGAACACACATCTTGACCTCTGTGCCCGCGATCTTCGCCTTCGTCCCAGTTCGGGGTTTTCGTCGTTGAACTTCAATCGTTTCTCCTTGATTGTGGATTTCCGGTGATTCTACTTCGCTCGGTGTCGTATCTGTGGATGTGTTTTGTTCGTGCGTGTGTGCGTTCGCCGTCCGTGGATTAAGAAATTGGTGAAACTGCCCCCCGATCCCCGTGGATTTCGACGCCGACCTGTGAAACTGCGGTGCGCGTGTGTATCTGTGTGTGTGTGTTTCTTTGTATCTATTATTTCGGTCGGATTTGACTTCCTACTGCTTCTGACTGGACTACTGGAGGTTCTGCTTCGTCGTCGGTTACAGGTGGGGCACGCTGACAGCACATAACTGCGTTCCCGATTTCTGGTGAGCCCGTGTTTTAATTCTTTTTTTTTTCTATCATCGATTTTTTTTTTTTATTTAAGTAGGTTTTTGTATGTATAAGTCGTTTCTGATTTTGTCATACACTGCATTACGGCGTTTCTGTTATATAATACATTTTCACATCGTCGCGTGGTGGCCAACTTTGGTGTCGTCGATACAATTTTATTTTTTTAACGCGTTTTAAATATACCTATAACGAAAATGCACGGATGTGATTCTTTGCGCATCTTTCGCTCTGGAAATCCCCATCAGCGATTCAGAAGGCACATATTTCGCCATAGATTTATGTTTATTCTGATAAACAATCATAGATTGTATTAATATTGTTTCTGACTAATTTGTAATCTCACAGTTTGTGCACCATTGCCGAGGCATCAGCTTTTCTTGAGCAGAAAAATCAACGAATGAATGAAATTAGTAATAAATGTTATTAATTTACGGAGCAAGCTAATATTTTAACACTTACGCATTAAAGGAAAAGCGAAAACTAGGAACCGCACAATTTAGGGGTGGGACATCAAGTTAACCAACGATTTACATAATTACTTTCCAACCTAACATAATCATGACTGATTTCATTATCCAGCGAAGGATATATTATTAAAATTATTATTATTATTATTATTATTATTATTATTATTATTATTATTAAATATTGCGCTGCTCGCTTTTAATTTTTTTTTTTTGCGTTTGTCGTTTACTTGTTTGATCGCGTAACCCTCTTTCGCATCACTCACTTTCATCAGGGTGAAGAATAAAAATCAAGATGATAAAATCGTAATTTAAATCGCGATTTAAATGAAAGCAGTTTTACTGTGATGCTTTAAATCACATTTTCCGGCAAGAGTTATACCGGAAAAAGTTTTTATTTCCCGTTTGTCTACCGTTTGATGCTTTCTACGTTTGTTTTGTTCGAAAAGCAAAGAATCATCAGGCAAGAAATATTTGTATCAGGCTAAACACGAGAGGAAAGCCATTCTAAGGAAATTGGAGCATTCAGCTTTCCTCGTAGCTTTCACTTCGTTCGTCGGAGAACGCGAAAGAAAGGAACAAGGAACTAGAAAAGTAATGTCCTATGTGGCGAGCAAATTAGAACGTGAAGGAAAATCAAATAAAACGTTTAGGTAACTATAAATATTCGAGCGGGTTTCTGTTCTAATTGGGCTCGTTTACACTAAAAAAAATGCATCTTAAAATGGAGAGTAATTCTTTCTTACGGATTGTTATCGGTGATCGGGCGGGTCGATGAATAAATCGGCCATGTGTAGAAATACATGCGGTGGTCGAAATTCAATATTTTCTAGTTGCAGCGATTTTCAATCAAATTAATCTGATTTAAATAAAATAAACCTGACTTAAATGAACTAAATCTAATTTATACGACTTTTCTAAGCATGATCTATTTACATTTTGCTCGTCATAAAGCATTTCATAAAGACAGTTTTGGCGATAAACAATCGCCCAAACCACTTCTGACTCGCCGTGCATTGTTTTAGAAAAAAAAAAAAAAAGAAAGCTGGGTTTTGTGAAATTTAACAACAGAGAGTTTGGCTGCTGATGAGAGAAGAGCGGTCCGCAGCGGACGCTACGCGTCATCCCAGCCAATCTGGGACTGCGAATGAATCACGTGACTAAGCTGGGTTAGCTGGCTAAGCATCTTAGACGTAAAGCTCGAGAGGCACATATAACGTTTTTTTTCTTCTTTATTTTACACTATTTTTTCTGTTTTTTTCTTGTTTCTTATTTGATATCGCGGGAATACACCCGGATAATAGGTAGAGGCAAAAAAAGGCCGCAAAACCTGACGATGCCTCTAAAGAAAAGTGCCAAATGTTTTCTGGGCGTTTTTTTTTTTTTTTTTTAGGATATTTGTGTATTTTGGTGATCTGCTTTGGACGAACGCTAAAAACTGTAATTGTCGGTGAAAATACCGAGTGTTCTAGTCTGAGGTGGAAGAGTTTCGACAAATACGTGCATGCCTTTGATACTTATTCGCTCATATTTAGTGGGTGTGGGCAATTGATCGGCTAACCTGCCGATTAATAGACTAACGCTTTAGTCGCGATGAATTTTTGTAAACGGTTAATTTGTAAAGTTTTGACGAACCAAGAGAAAGTAAAGAATAAATGTTTTCACTACGCAGACATGCACAGATACACCTATATGAAGGGTAAACATTTGGGTCAAATTTTAACCTAAAGTAAAGTGTAACGTCGAGATTTGTGACTCCAGAGAACTGCAGAAGGTTACACGTGTCCCGGACGCTTCAACGCCGTGTGAGTGTCAGTTCATCGCAGCAGAGACTATTCTGAATAATCAGAAAGAGGCCCCTCTTGCCGGAAAATATCAACGAACCTCTTTCCCTCATGCAGCTCAAGTAATAAATAATCTCTGAGCATGAGAGTGTGCGTGTCTTAGAACTGTCTGCCCTCAACCATGTATAGAGGTTGATTCGTAATCGAAATTGTATATTGCGCCATTTGTCACACATTCAGCAGAGGCACAAAAACAAAAACGTAATTTTGACTTTAAAAAAAAGTATTATACGTGTAAATGAATGAGACCGATTAATCGACTAAAGGGGGCGATGAATCGTGAAATTTTTAATCGACTCCCAGCCCTAGTTATTTAGAACATTGTAAGCAATGCGTCTCAGTGAATGATCATGCTTCTTCTTTTGCAACTCTTGAAGTTTGGCGTGCCCCAGGACAGCATACTCGGTCCTCTGTTGCTCAATATGTA
>JAZHYW010012271.1:0-141995 GCA_037355805.1 Ixodes ricinus
TCCTGTCTTTAGAGCCCATTATTGCAATGGCATTCTGAAGGTCTTCCGTGCCTTACTTACTCATAGGCAGAAACACTATCCCTGTTAATCCTTGTTATGTCATAGGCAGAAACACTATCCGGCTCTCAGATTTTCTTACGTATCGGGTTTGCAAATCTCGAAGCCAGCTAAAGGCTATTACATAAATCGCTGAGGCGTGTTTACCTAAAGGCTCTGTTATACTCCGACGTTGAGCGCAGCGGACGCAGCGCAGCGCACAGCGTGGGCCTTTGATTGGCCGGCGAGCAGGAACTCGATATCTGCGACCAATCAGTATCTATGTGCGCTCCGCTACGCCGCGCCTGCTATGCACGACGTGACGTCCATGAAAATGCGCCAACCAGTGTGCAGGGATTGACCTGTTGACTTGTACTCCACAAGCTTTTCCGGATACGGTTCCCGGTGGACGGTGTCTCGACCATATCTGCCAAGACAACACGCACTGCACCCGAACGAGACGAGGAACAACCTCGTTCGTGAGATGCCGAATGACTCTATAGGCTGCAGCTCGGCCCACTAGAAGAGCGCTCACCCGCGTACCGTTGTCGCCCGTGCCCCCCAAAACGCAGGCAGCGCATCCGGACGCCATAACTCAGCCAAACAATAATAACGGTGTTCGGGGGCTCAATTACAAGCCGATCGCACTCCCTCGCGGCAGGAAAAAAAGAAGAGATCGAGTCAACTTGAGCGGGCGTGAATCGCATTAATAAAGGCCGTGCTCCGGGGAAGCAGTCGACAGATTCGGCAGCAATAGCAGAAGCACGAGCGCTAGTTCGACGTCGACGCTGGAGTCGATTCGCTTCATTTTTCTCAGCTCGTCGTGGGCGACGGCAGCGGCGGCGTCATTAGGGGCCTCAGGTATCAAGAGGTCTCAGCCCCCTCTTAACGACTGCCGAGATGGATCTTTAACGCTCAAAAGCGAGCCCCCAGGAACAGAAAGAAACCGTGAAAGGGGGAGCCGCGGAAGAAACAAGCGACTCCTTTTTCCGAAAGAATAATTACGAGCCACAAAACTAAATTTGCACTGCGGAGTCGAGGAGAGGGTGAGAGACAAAAGGTCCACAAAAATGAGAGAAGACGGGGGGGAAGGGTGCAACAATAACGACTCGTGCCCCCCCCCCCCCCCTCCCCCCCCCCCCCATCCAGCTCCCTCGAGTTTCGTCGATAATTACGAATCTGTGAAGCGAGTGTTCGTTTTCGACGTTCGTCGAGCGCGTAGCGAACGCCTGCTGCTCGTTCGGGCGCACGGTGCTCCGACGGCGATAATGGCCGGAGGGTGTTCGCCGTGGCGCTTTGTTCTTATGCTCTTGACCGTCCGACACTGAGGTTGACTTTCTTTCCCCCATACGCGGCAGACCCTTTCCCTCTCTCTTTGTGTTTCTGTTCCTTCTCGTTTCCCCGACTACTTGCTATTTCGTTTTTAATTTTTCTACGAGAGAGAGATGCCAAGGCGAACGTTGTTCGCTTGTTAGAAACTCTACAACGAGGCGTTGGCAGCGCCACTGCGAGACGATGCCGACTTTGAATAGAATCAAAAAGTGATTAATATGCCGAGAACCGAAGTTAGTGTGTAATAGCGCTCAATTCCCGATTTTTTTTTTTTTTCGGGATATCACGGGTAGAGGACGGGAGTAGAGTTTGGTCGTCTGACACGTTTTAAAGAAGAGAGTCCCGCCTCCCATTTTAATTGACGGGGCCGGTTTACTTCCTGGATGGAATAGAAGCCAGTAGCGAATTCGCGTAAAGTGCTTTTTAAAAGAGAACCCTTCAGTGGAGCAGGCGGACGTGATGGTAGCGGCACTCTGCCGTCGGTTGGTATTCAGGGCACGCTCTTTGGATTTCCGCGTTGTTCTTCGCACTTTGATGGGGGTTCTGATGTGCGTTCCAGTAGTTCCACCTCCCGAGATGTACTACGACACTTAGTTCCTCAAGGTGCGGTATCCGCATAATCTTCATCTTGATATCTCCGGTTCCAGGGTCTAGGACCAGACACCTCCGACCTCTGACCAGAAGTTCTCTTCGTTGACATAACGGTCTCTCTCGCGAGCGGCTTCGTTCGTGTGACCATCCAAACCTGACTCATTCGGTTCGCTTTTGCGCAGTAGTACCCTTGTCAAACGATAAGCAAAGAACCCGGGCAGTGGACGATATGGTGCTTCCACCAGACATCATTGTGGTTGCTGTTTCCGAACGTTGCTTTCCAACATTATAATTTCACAGCCGTTCGAAGCGGGAACTTCTTTCACAGAAAAGGCGCGTTCAGACAGCTACTAGTTGGTTTATGAAATCTAGTATAGGTCACGAGACATCAATGACTCCACTTAGTGTATAGCTAACGTGACGTGAATTTCCCCGCAACATTTAGCGGAAAATGCATAAACAAACAAGCAAACGCCCCCCCCCCCCCCCAAAAAAAAAAACACTTTGAATTTTTTTTTGTTTGTTTGGGCGTTTGTTTGTGCATTTTCTCTATATATTTAGCGAGGAAGCGTGACATCAATTTCCCCCTCTACATTTAGCGGGAAATGCACGTACTGACGGGCGGACGGACAGACACACTTTCGGATTCGGGGGACACAGAACAAAAAGCATTTCGTGCTTTATAAATGTCCCCTAGCTTGATCACGCTGACAAAGACTGAGGGGCACAGCATATGTTGAGCAACCATACACATGAAGAGCGCTGTGCCATTAGCCAGTCGCTAGGAAGAACATGTAGGGCCAAAGATGCGCGAAATATGATTGTCAGATAGTCGGACACCTATTCCGCATGTCGTTTCAAAAATTTTGTTAGGAACATTATCGGTCTTTTCAAACTTATCACTATCAATGTTCAACAAAAGAGGAAAAAAATACCCTGTTGTGAAATATAGATGTCAAAGTCAGCCTGAGACGCCTCCACAAGTAAGCTTTCCAGATACTGTGCATCACAATGCGACTCAAGAGAAACAGAGTGAAACAAATCATTATATCGGGAAGTCACCTGACCAGGATCAGAAATAACTTCATTGTTCACGAGCACGTATATATTAAACTCTCGGGATGAGGCGAGGTGAAGCCAAAACTTTCGTGGCAAAGTTTTTATGAATTGTGGTATCCTCTCTGTGTAGTATCTTTTTTTTTCCTTTTTTTTTTTGCTTGCGTTATTCTTTTTTCTTTTTTTTTTTAATGTTTGTGAAAGATTGCTAACGTCATTTTCATTTCTTGTTCCATTTTTTTCGCTTTCGTTTTAGTTGAATAATTTCGCAGTTTATCCAGGGGTTTTCTTTTCGCGCGAATTTTATTCTTTGTGGAAAAATTTGTTCGAGACAGTAGTTGACGATACGTTTGAACTGAAGCCACAGACAATTCACGTCTATCGCCTGATGAAGTGCACAAAAAAGGATATCTCCAGATAATCCAAAATGCTTACATCCTCAGCTCTACTGAAGTCCCATACGTAGATGGGCGGCTTTCTTTATTGCCGTTGTGGTATAACGTTTCTCACGCACAACAACACAAGCGTGTGGTCCGACAGGTCATCTTCCACTGATGCTGAGTAATCTGACGCATGACTATCAAGAAAAATAGAGATCGAGTAATTGATCCAGCAGTTTTCCCACATCTCGTATTCTCGTTTGCAATCTGCACAAGTCCATTTCCAAACGCAATTTCCAGAACTTCAGAATTTTTTTTACATTAGTTGATTTTGTTTTAAGCGGTTCCCAATTTATTTCTGGAAGATTAATATCTCCGGTGATAATGACACGAGAGTTGATTTGAATATGATTTGTTAAATAGTCCTGAATTGCCTCGAAGAAAGCGACAGTGGAATCGGGGGCTTGTACACAGCGCCAACGATGAAATGGATGCCGCAGAAATTTATTTTGCTCCAGACACTTTCGTTATCTGGGATATCGGGCATTCGAACGAAGTCGATACTTTCTCTCACTCTTATAGCAACATCCCCACCACGTGTAGTGCGGTCATTACGCATCATTTGTACTTGGGGAGGAGCAGTTCACTATCTGTTATTTCAGGGCTCAGCCAAGTTTCAGTAACTATATAACCACATTTGGCCCATAGTGAATGAGCAAGTGCTCGATCTAGATCCCCAACTTTATTGGCAAGACTACGTTCGTTCTCATTAATCAGCTTGAATTCCCTGCTCTGAGTTATTTGACTGTCATTCGGACGCGCTTCGTTTCGCTGCACTTGAGGCGAGCTTAATCCTACAATTCTTTCCGTCATCCCAAGAATACGATTCTTTATACGATCACAATCTTAACATGGACGAGTCTAACATACACCCCTTAGCTCTGTCGCCTCTTGTGCTCTTGCTTGCTTTCGTTTCCTTAAGGTGACCGGGGACTAATTGTTAGACGCAGATATTTTGGTTTCTTTTAGTTTCCGGCAATTCCTAACCACTTCGAGCTTATCGTTATAGTCATAAAACTTTATGATTATTAGTCTTGTCTTGCTCGCGATTTTTTTTTTTCTTCTTAGTCTATGAATTTGTTCAATCGTGTTTACCTTACACCCATTCTGTTTTCAGAAAAAACATTCTGCAGAGACACTTAAGACTGCTTACGTGTGGGAATACGAAAACATGGCGCACGCACTAAGCACAGCTTTAGTAAGCCGGTGCAGTGGAGCCGCCGTGGCGTCGGGGAAGCGTGCTCATCTCGCGCCCTGGAGGTCCGGGGTCGAATCCCACCCAGACCGAAATATACATAATTTTCTTTTCAAAGCCATTAATTCACTTTGTGTACAGAAACCTCTGTGATACATTTCTCGCAGCCAATGGGAATTTAGGTTCCGTTTCGCTGCTACAGACAACGCTCAGCCAATGGGAATTCAGTTGCTGTTTTCGCCGACTTCTCACCGGCTTCGCTCAATAAGACAGCTAATGCTTTCGCATTAAAAGGTCAGTTAGCACGCTTTTTATTACATCTACACCAGTTTCACTAGGGTTCTCAGGAACCCCAAACACTATCAAGTTGTTACGGCGGCTTCTGTCTGCCAAATCGACTAGCTCTTCTTTGTGTCAGGATGATGCTCACCTTCTGAATACCTTCTTCAAGATGATTTTCTTTTTCATCGTGTAGTTGTAGTCTTTTTAGTGACTCGTCTAAGTGGTCTACCTTAGTGTTTACTGTTTCCAACTATTTGCAAATAGCGGTCTTGGCTTTCCTTAATTTCGTTTATACCTTCTCTATATTTTTTCTGACCCAAAAGAAGCTGGTGGAACATTTCCTCAAAATCAGGACCAGGGATTTTCCTCGATATCCCAGGCCAGCAGCAACAAGAGTAATTTACAACATTCCAAACACGTTTAAAAAAAAAACACTTTGAGGGCACGGCAGAATCACGACAAATCGGTTATCACTTTTAAAACTTTTGCATAGGGAGTATCTACTCACCTGTTGGAAAAGTAGGTTCAGTTTAGGCGACATGCCTCTTTCGGCTTCAGAGGGCACAATTCCACCGTGGCCTCTGATAGTAGTCCGCGGCGGCTGGGCCCTTTTAAATGCTCGGCGCAGTGGATGACGTAGCGATGGTTGCCTGCCCGTGCGATAGCGTTCCGTCCACCGTCTTGGTGGCCATCCGTGATCTTCGCTGATTGTTATTGATTGCAGGTGTCGTCTTGGCTTGACTTGACTGACGTCACGTGCTGTCATATGACTTCATAGTCACGTGACCTACACAGAAATTCAGTTTCCCCGCTAGATTTAACGGGGAAATTCGGTGTCACGTGGTCTCAACACTAATCCAGTTTCCCCGCTTAATTTAGAGGGAAAATGGCGTCACATGACCAAATGTCACTGTGAGGATGAAGGTAAATGATGAGGACACAAGAGTTCCGAAAACGGTGTATGTGGAACAAGAGGAGCATGACTCGCAAGAACAATATTACAGATATTACTGGGCCTTTTCGGGCACAGCCATCATGTCCATACTTTTGCTCAGGGGCCCCGGTGGTAGTAGGGTGCCTCAGTGTCCTTCTGTTTAGGGCGATGTCATCATTTGTAGTACCATAGCCTGCTCTATACCCACAAAGCCTGTCATTTCGACAACGGAGCCATAGACTGCCCGGTCGCAAATTTGAAGCGCCAGGGTCTATACTTCGTTTCAGCTTGGGTCCAGACGCAGCCGATGCTACAAGCACGAGCGTGTGGCCCTGAACTGCCTGAACAGTGCCTGTACTGCACAAGCGCGCGTGCTTGGCAGGGACGCTGGAAGCCCGGAGCTCGCGCTTGTGGCATCGGCTGCGTCTGGACCCAAGCTGAAACGAAGTATAGTAGCCACAGAGCGTTTCTCGGG
The DNA here is from genome assembly GCA_037355805.1 of Ixodes ricinus. Classification (NCBI taxonomy): domain Eukaryota; kingdom Metazoa; phylum Arthropoda; class Arachnida; order Ixodida; family Ixodidae; genus Ixodes; species Ixodes ricinus. The sequence continues at coordinate 6,342 of JAZHYW010012271.1, forward strand.
GAACCTGTAGTCAGCGCATAGCTTTTGCAGCGGCGAGGACCCGAAACATGGTTTTCAAACCTAACGAGAAAAGAAGCGGTAGCGTGAGGAACGCGGGGAGCACGAGCGGACATTCCATCGCTCGGGAAAAGTGTGTTTTGGCGTCTCGCCGCAGCGGGGTGCCTGTCACGTGGCTCTCCTCTCCATCCGTTGTCTGCCGCTCTATCTTTTCAATTTCGGCGGCCACGTCTCGCGTCGATCTGCCAGGCTCTGTCAGTATATAGGAAGTCTACGGTAGTACCCGATGACGGCAGCTCGCGCTTACAAGAAAAATACAAATAAATCGTCGAAAAGAAAGTGTTGCCGCAGCCCAGTCAGCGCCACGAGCGCGTGTAGGGACACGCTCTTTCACGCGCTTCAGAACCAAAAAAATTACACCATCTTCTCGAGGGGAACCATAGGAAGCAGAGCACGCCGGCCGTGTCGCGGCGGTCGGCTATTGTTCGCCGCGACCTAGCGGCAGCCGCCGCAGGAGCATCGGGGAGCAATGGCGACGAACAGCACGGCGGACAGTGTCCCCGTCGTGATTACGACGGAATTTAAGGCAGTTACGAATTCGGAAAGTTCCTTCGGTAGCCGGTGCCGCCGGCGCAGAATCATCGGGAAGTAATAGCAACGAACAGCACAGAGGACAGTGGGGGATTACGAATCCGAAAGCTCTTTCGGTAGCCGGTGCAGAATCATCGGGGGGAAGCAATGACGATGAGCAGCACAGTGTTCCCGTGGTGATTACGACGGGGTTTAAGGCGTTTACGAATCCCAAAAGCTTCTTCCGTGGTGCCAATATGACGAAGGGAAAGCTCCTTCATGAATCTGGCCGCGTGTACGACGTGAAGGAGATCCGTTTCGACGGACAAGTGGATGTCACGGAGCGCCGTACTCCGCAAACAAAATTAAGCGCGCCCGCAAAAAATTTTGTTGGCGTTGAGTGGACTGCGGTAATTATATGTATGTTTATTTCTGAATCAGCTTCACAATAACTGGGAGATTTTTTTCGCGCCGTTCCACAATTCCCACTACTATCTTCCTGTAGGCTGATGGAAACATCCAAGGGTAGGCTTAGGTGGGCGACCGCACTCCGCTTCTCGATTCCGGTGAAGTATTTGCTGCATATTTTAGAGATTGCCGTCGGTGTCGATGCTGTTCCATTGTCGCTAGAATAGAAAAAAAATTAATTGTATTATTCGTCAGCAGCTTAAACAAAGCGCGAACTGGAAGGTAAGAAACGCCACTAACCTTTATGGACGCACAAGTCGCACCCAGGTCGCGCAGTACTCCGCCTCGTACGGCTTCGAAGGGACGATGTGGTACTTCGTGCCGTGCGCGATCTTGCACGTACTGTTGCAGTCGACCACGCAGCAATTGTTGTGGCTTTCTTGGTGCGGAATAGTCACCTCAGAAATAGACCTATTGCTGTCTTACCCAAGCATCAAAGGAGAATGCAGGGATTGGTGTTCCACGCGCCGCACGTGCTGGCCTCAGCAGTAGTAACTTTTCCAAAGCAAAAAACCTAAAACAAATGGCATCTTGCACGCGCGTTCGTCAATGCTTTCTTTTGGTTATTTACTTCGAATCTTTTATACAGGAAAGGCGTGCGCGTGTAGCGCGTGGAACACCAATCCCTGCATTCTCCTTGATGCTTGGGTAAGACAGCAAATGGTCTATTACAGCGCTAACCCGCCACAACGCACAACCAACGCAGCGGCTGGCCGAAGCTCCCCGGTGTAGCTGACCCGTTTGCCGCTAGGGGCGCCCTGGTCGGGAGCTTGAATTAGATCCGCACGGTTCCTATGGGGTGATGCGGAGCATCGTGTTGTTTCCGAGGAAAGAGTCAGTTGCGTGCTGACGTCGAGAGATGGCGCCACCGACTGCCCTGGCGTTATCCCCTTCGTCGCGGCTCGCGGCAGAAAACTTGGAACGCTCGCCGTTTATTTTTTTTTTCACACTTGAAGGAGAGGAGACTAGAGGAGGAGAGTTGCGCGTGCGCGCGCGGTGTGAGGAGAAGCGAACGCACGCGCAGTGCGGCAGTGCACGCAGCTGGTAGAGAGAGCGAGCGGAGAGAGTAACGCGCAGCTGTTGGAGAGAGGGAAGGAGGAGAGTTGCGCGTGCGTAGTGCGAGTGCGGACTACGACGCCAAGGCCGCGGGACATAGGCCCGAGCAAGAGATGCTCCGCATCTAAAAAAGCAAAGAGCCCAGCCTAAGCAAAGAGCCCATGAAGGAACCCTGGTTGGTAGTGACAGCGATCTTGACCTGCCTGCGCGTCGCCCCCACATGTCGTATACCTGTCCCGAATCCTGCCCGTCTCGCGTTTTCGCTCTCGTATCTTCCTTTTTCGTTCCTTTTAAGCCCACCAACTTCATCATCTCTAATCTTCGCGGTCACTCCCAAAATCCACATCGTCACTTTTACCCCCACTCAATACAATTGTACGATTTCAAAACCTGACACACAAAAAACTAAGTTATAATCTTAATCAAATCGTACCAATTGTCCATATACTAGCCTACCAACGAGTGATACAACATTTTCTGACAGATATAATCCTGCTGTCTGCATGCCACGATTTCTTCCACTATTCATAAATTAGGTTATCCTAACCAAACGCTTCAAATTCAACTTTTAGCTATTTTAAAAAGCTTCATATGAAAAAATCTACCATTCTTGATTAAAAAAAAACATTGAACATTGCTAACACTGCCGAAGTCTTGTCCCCAACCACACCACGTATAAACAACATTCATTCGATATACGAATATTTGAACCCCAACGTACACCGAGAACCCTAATTCACTATCCGACATTTATAAAAATTGCGCCATACAAATACTGACTGCGAACATATACACATTCAAATTATATCGGCACTCACGTTACACAAACTTTGAAATTAACTTCGTAGTGCAAAATATTTAAGATGTCCCCCAATCAAATTCAGCTATCCACACTTTCCAACTCCGCTCAAAACCAATTGTTTTAGAACCGCACTCATTTTACTGCGATGAGCATAACCAGTCTACAAGTAAATTCTCTCAAAATCAAACACCAGGCAACTCTAAGGTTTTCTTTTCCCAATCGTATCTCTAGAATATGCTCTCTCGTATTGTCAGACAAACTCACAAAACAAAGAACTCCACAACTACAGTTAAGGACGCAACACGAGAAGACACAGAGTTAACACAAAAATCGCACCACCCTGCAATCCCTCGGCATAATACACCGAACGAGCTAATTCAGTTTCCAAGGCAATGTTTGTTTCGTATGTTCAGCCAAAAATAAATCAAGTTAGTCTAACCTACATTAAATATTATATATTGCACTGGACACGCATGGCATATGTCGAAGGTGTTTTCACATCAAGTGATTCATGATCGTGTACATAATTGTCCTGCTAATGCAGTCTCGAATCAACAGCAACAGGCACTTCGCTTCTCGAACTGTGCACCGTGTTTTTCGAAGCTCTATGCGTCTTTGTCAACAGCCTACGTCTTCGAACGATGCTCCTCTTGACGCAAACATGCTCTCCACTGAGGCATTGAACACCGAATCTGGAACTTGTGAACCCTGAGAAGTGGAACATGTGGGCATCATGATTCCTTGTTCGCTGTGCTTGCCCAGCAGTCGGCCTAGGCCAAGACCGCTTCAAAGAGCTGCATTCTGGAAGATTAGGCTCTTGCTCAGACGCCGAGTGCGTTGAGAGTCATCTCTTCCTCGAAGCTTTCCCTTCACCTTGAGATGAACAAGTTCTGTTTTCAGTCACGTTTTTTCCTTCTCCGTTTCTTCATCTTTTCAACAACTTGCAGGCTGCTGCCACATTTCTCAGTTTCTATCACTTGTTCTCTCTTGAAAATCCCAACTGACCATCATCTCAGCATTCCGATTACTTTTCGATCCATCACCAGCTTTTGCCTTTTTCCTCAGAAGGCACCTTTCCGTTTCTTGCCGCTATGGCTTCTCCACAACAAAGATCACTTGTCCACCCAGCTGTCAACATGACATCTGTTCGATCCATGGTATACTGGCCCTCTTTGTACTCCTTGATTTATGTTTCCATCAATGCAAGTCATGCAGTCTCTTTCATCGCCGTCGCATTTGTTACTTGATCTATCCTCGTCGTTTTAAATTCCTTATCTTGGTCACTGCTTGGTAAGACCCCTGATCCCTGCACAAGCTCATTTGCCAACACAAACCGTGGTTTTAGTTTCTGTCTTCAGTATGTTCCAACAGCTTGATCATTCCTTGATGTTCCCGCACTCTTTCTCAAGGCTCTGCAACTTCCGTGGTTTCCTCTGTTTTCATTCCCACCTTTAGTGGTTTCTCCTCTGAAGTTCTAAGAGGCCGCTAGCGCTCCGACACTGTACTGCTCTCGGACTTCCTGCTGCTCATATTTGGCAAACTCTAGATGTCTTGGCAGCCATTCCTTGAGAGCTTGCACCCTGAAGTCCTAAAACGTTTCCTAAGGCGATTACCTTCTCTACCTCTGTGCCCACGCACGCCAGAGTTATTACAATAAACGCTAGAGGCTCAGCTGGCGCTAGTGTGCTGTTGCATTTTGAAGCAGACAGCAAGCAGTCTAAAATTTGACTTCCGGTAATGTATTCCTATGGGAAAAAGCGAGTGCATTTTCTCTCTGCGCTCGATTATAAGGGCAAATATCACGAATAACTTGTACGTACTAGGCACATTGGAACATTTCTCAGTCACGCAGACGAAATAATATGGTCAGTTACGGCGTTTTTCTTTCAAATTCATCGCATTAAAACGGTGCTAAAACGGCTTCGTACGTGTATTTTTGTGCACTGTCGGACACTGTTAGCGCGAACACGGCGTCGACGCTTTCCAACATGGGGGATATACGTGCCAAACAGAACGAAGGACATGTAGAAAACCGAGAGAGACGGCAAGAACTACGCAGTAACACTGGATAAGTAACTCATGTGCTTGCAGACGATCAAAATAAATTGAAAGTCACGTAATATAGTCAGATTTGCAATAAATAAGTACTGCGAAGATGCTTGTTCTGGAGTTCAAATGGTTCAAAGCATCACCCGCACGCTCCAAATCTTTGCAAATAAGGGAGCCAGAGAGCAGGTGCCCGATAAAAACTGCCCGACATGGGAAATAATAAAAAGACATACCTTTCGTAGCTCACGTGCTTTATTTTTTGCGTTCAGAATGTTTCTTTAACCGATCGTAAAGATGCGCACGACGGAGTCATTTTCATCCAATGACAGGACGGGCATATTAGCAATATATAAGCACCACCGAAATGCTAGCGAACCTGAACACACACTACATTCCTTTCGATCGTTAGTTTGCTTAGAACCGTCGCTCGTTTTCACATACCTTCCTTGAAACAGGGGTTTGGGCCTGAAATAGAGCGAAGTTTAACATCGCTCAGTGGTAAAGAAAAATGCTGTAACTAAAGCAATTACACTTTCACAATACCAATAAAGGTACATACTATCCGTTACAACCGATATGACAAAAGTTATTCATGTTATTTTCCGGCGAAGAGACAAAATTCACGCGTTTTCCCATAGGAATACACAGGGAGGCTGGAAATGTAGACTGCATGCTGTCTGCTTCAATTTGCAACCGGAAGTCCCGTAGACACTAGCGCCAGCTGAGCCTCTAGCGTTTATTGTAATAACTCTATGGTAAGAACCATAGAGTTATTACAATAAACGCTAGAGGCTCAGCTGGCGCTAGTGTGCTGTTGCATTTTGAAGCAGACAGCAAGCAGTCTAAATTTGACTTCCGGTAATGTATTCCTATGGGAAAAAGCGAGTGCATTTTCTCTCTGCGCTCGATTATAAGAGCAAATATCACGAATAACTTGTACGTACTAGGCACATTGGAACATTTCTCAGTCACGCAGACGAAATAAATGGTCAGTTACGGCGTTTTTCTTTCAAATTCATCGCATTAAAAACGGTGCTAAAACGGCTTCGTACGTGTATTTTTGTGCACTGTCGGACACTGTTAGCGCGAACACGGCGTCGACGCTTTCCAACATGGGGGATATACGTGCCAAACGAACGAAGGACATGTAGAAAACCGAGAGAGACGGCAAGAACTACGCAGTAACACTGGATAAGTAACTCCTTGTGCTTGCAGACGATCAAAATAAATTGAAAGTCACGTAATATAGTCAGATTTGCAATAAATAAGTACTGTGAAGATGCTTGTTCTGGGTTCAAATGGTTCAAAGCATCACCCGCACGCTCCAAATCTTTGCAAATAAGGGAGCCAGAGAGCAGGTGCCCGATAAAAACTGGCCGACATGGGAAATAATAAAAAGACCTACCTTTCGTAGCTCACGTGCTTTATTTTTTGCGTTCGAATGTTTCTTTAACCGATCGTAAAGATGCGCACGACGGAGTCATTTTCATCCAATGACAGGACGGGCATATTAGCAATATATAAGCACCACCGAAATGCTAGCGAACCTGAACACACACTACATTCCTTTCGATCGTTAGTTTGCTTAGAACCGTCGCTCGTTTTCACATACCTTCCTTGAAACAGGGGTTTGGGCCTGAAATAGAGCGAAGTTTAACATCGCTCAGTGGTAAAGAAAAATGCTGTAACTAAAGCAATTACACTTTCACAATACCAATAAAGGTACATACTACCCGTTACAACCGATATGACAAAAGTTATTCATGTTATTTTCCGGCGAAGAGACAAAATTCACGCGCGTTTTCCCATAGGAATACACAGGGAGGCTGGAAATGTAGACTGCATGCTGTCTGCTTCAATTTGCAACCGGAAGTCCCGTAGACACTAGCGCCAGCTGAGCCTCTAGCGTTTATTGTAATAACTCTATGCCCACGCACCCTCGCCTCGGACTTCGACTCTCTGGATGTTAAATGAGAGTGTCCTGTCGCGGACGCCAGAATTGTGATGATGATTATGGTAACTGATGAGGACACAGAATTTCGAAAAACGTGTATGTCGAAAGAAGAACAATATACAGATATTTAGTCTTTCCGGGCACAGCCATCATGCCCATACATTTGCTGGTGTCCCGATGGTAGTAACGGCGATCTTGACCTGCCTGGTCGTCATCCCCACAGGCTTTTACACCTGTCCGGAATCGTGCCTCAGCAGGCCGATCCGCCGGTGTCGTTCCATCCTCCCCGTCTCGTGCCTTCGCTCCGGCATCTTCCTTTTTTTTTTTTTTGTTCATTTTAAGTCAACCAACTTCTTCCTCTCCACTTCGCGGTCGCTCCCCAAAGATTCACATCTATCCACAGTCACGTGACTTCGAACTTCTATACAGCAAATTCAGTTTCCCGCTAAATTTAGTGGGAAAAATTATGTCACATAACTTGATGTCACGTGACCTCAACAGTAATTCGATTTCCCCGCTCAATTTAGCGGGGAAAATGACGTCACATGGCTTAATCTCACGTGATCTACACACCAAATTCAGTTTACCCGCAAAATCTATAGCGGGAAAATGGACACGCGACCTGTCGCGGCACTTTCAATTACGCCTGCAGCTAATCGCTTAATTAGACAACAACATAGTTGGTTCCGCCCGATTTTTCTTTTTGAAAGCTTTTTTAAAGTCGCGCAGTACTGTGACGATATGGGAGACGAAGATATGGTACGAAGAAGAACGAAATGAAAATTCGTCTGTTACCAACGATTATTTTAATAGAAGAAAATCAGAATATAAGGCGAAACGCAAAATAAAAAAAAGAAGAAATGTTATTATTCTGCACTTAGTGAGGCACATAGTGGTCGAGTGAATGATCAGCTACCATTGACGTCAGTAAGTGAAACCAGCACCGCTTTTTCCCCTTCTCGTTCTCTTCTTACTCCTTTCCTTCGCCAATACAAAATATAAAACAAATATGAACTATTATTTATTTATTTTTACTTCGAGCAGCAAATCAGCTCGTATTGCTTCAGAATTCCAACTTCGCTGCACTTGCGGGTAGTATACCCAAGGAACACGTACGCACGCACACCAAGCACACACCGCTAGGAATATAAGCGAGCGAAGGGTTAGTGCACGGCGACGTCAGCTTCCGGCTGGCCACGATCCAAGGAGGACATTTGTCTTCTACACCGCGCGCCAGGCTGAGCGAACGCCCTTCATTGCGTCCAATATTCCCGAACTCATTCGTCTCTCCGAAGAATCATTTTCCCCTCCTCTTCGCGGTTTTTTTTTTTCTTAAGTATTTTTTTTTTTCTTCTAGGGGCAACTGACGGCGACTGAGCCAATTCGGGATAGAAATAAAATTAGGACACGTAGGGAAGAAAAAGAGAGAGAGAGAGAGAGAGATCTGAGTGTATATTATAGATTCGCTACGATTCCCTTTGTAAATCCCGTTTTAGTTGGCCGCGCTACAAGCAGGTGACACGGTAGATTCGGGAGCTAGGGAAAAAATGGGGAGTTGGGAGAGCAAAAGACTGACTATCTTCGAGGGCTCGGAGGTCGAACAGGACGCCGGTGTGCGGTGCGCGTACGATGATTACGAGGACCGCGGGGATGAGGAGAGGGGGAAGGGAATATCGGTTCTTATTAAACCTATTAACATAATATTGATTTTTAATTACCGCCTATTGTTTAAAGGCACTCGGAGAACCTGCCCGCAATGCGCGGCGGCGGCGACGATTGCTATTCCCACCCGAAACCGAGATTTTCTTCTCGGTTTTTTGGGGAGTGGGAAAATGGGGAAAAATAAAGTCGCGGCGTAAACCGAATTGGCTTACTAAGCGGAGGAATTTTTGGCTCGGCACTTGGTGTAGCGAAAAGAGAGGAAAGGGAAAACTAAAAAGTAAGGCAGGAAGAAATAAAAAGACGAGGAGAGTGAGAGGGAAAGCGGGGTTCGATGGAAGGTGAAAATTTTTAATACCTGGCTCGTACACGGCCTGGGTCATTAAGCCATTTCGTCGGGAAAGACGGATGAGTGCCCTGGGAATTACACCGAAGGGGAGGTCGTCCCTCGGCTGCTTCTAGCTGCGCTGCCCCGGGTGTCTTGTTTGCTTTTGGGTAGCTTCAATGGCTGCTGCTTGGCCGTGTAGTTGCTTCTCGTCGTTCAAGTTCGGGTATATATCGCTTTTATACTCGTGGTTATTTTCCTTTTTGCCTCCGCGTGTTTGACGTTGTTGGAATTGCCCTTGTTCGATTGGGTGTCTCCGGGTTACTTTGGCCAAGATTGCTCGTGTGTGTGTGTGTATACTGGTCTCTCTCTCTCTCTCTCTCTCTTTCTGCTTTTTCTTAACTCCAGTTAAAAAGGCTTTCCGGTCGCCAAGCTGTTCGGATAAACCTTCGAGACCCACCTGAAGTCTGAAATCCGTCCGCCGCCGGTGGATATACCCCCTCTTTTTTTCTTTCTTTTTTCGGAATTCCCCGGTTTTTAGCTCGCTTATTAAGTTGCCGTATGACAAAGGTAATGTCCATTCCTGATGTAAAAAAACAAAAAAATCCGCGTGAGCGTCGACCACTTGCAGAGTCACTCGACAGGCTCGAGACGGTCATCAAGCAGACCATGTCGTCACAGTTAGACAACTTATTTGTCTACATGCGACTTTCCCGGGGGCAGAAGGTTGCGGATCTCTTTTCGGTGAGATCCGAGGCCGATCCATTGTACGGCTGAAAGGGGTTGTTGTACCCCACCCTTCGACGAGCCTCTTCTGGTTCTTCCTCTCGGACATGGCATCTTCGTCTCTGTCAGCGGCGACTACTCGTATTTCCCCTGGGGGTGCTCCCCTCCCCCTCTCAACACGCACACACTACACACGCGCGCGTGCGACAACCAAGCGACCGAAAGGATCTCCGGGACGTTTCCATTGTGCAGGAAAAACTCGAAGATATGCTGTTCACCCTTCGTTTTATTTTTTTTTTTTTTACTTTTGCGTTTTTATCGTTGTTTCATAGTGAAAAAAAGCTCAGGAGGATTTTTGTGTCGGGGATGTACTTTAGGCCGTGCAACTCAAACAGTGTCAAACTCCGAATCTTGTGAACCACATTCCGAACCTCGTTTCCAGTAGGCTTACTGTCCTAAACCGGCGAGATGTCTACAGGCCTTTAAGGTCAAGTCACAACTTTTCTTATAACTATTTCGTCCGTATACCAGATCCCTAAACCTCCGTTCTCTACAGGGAAACCACCATCTACATGTGATGTGACAGAACGATTTCCTTGTAATCTCTTTTGTTTTTTCTACCGAAGCCTGAAAGTTACCGTCTTTTCTGTCTATTCAATCGCTTCGTTCGTTGTCTGAGCGCGACCAACATCGCTATAGACAACAACGAAGCCGTAGTGCCGAATTTTACGCGTCGCCCGGGGCCAGCGTGGGGTGCGGCATCGAGTGTTGCGTGAGCCTTAATGTTAGGCCTAAACTCCCGTTCAGTCATGGCAGAAAACACGAGCCTCTGCCGAACGCAGCGCTCCTGTCCAATCTGCGGTCCGCAATGGCCTTCTTTAGCTTACGCCGAAAATTCAACACTATACGGCTTTGTCATCTATGTGGTGGTGTCCCGCGAGGTCCAGTTTTTCCGAGCGCAAACAGATCGGCGACGAAATGAACGCGACTCGTCCGAGCGAACGAATCGGACCCATAGAGGCGAGGGGCGTCGCAGCTGCTTTCTTTTCGCCCAAGTTGGAAAGGCCCGCGTGTCGCTGCGGGCTTTGCGGCGGGTCTTCGAAATGAGCGCTGGCTGTCGACTGCCGATGACTTTGGGAGCGGCCGCAAGAGGAATGATCCGGGGCGCTTCTCTTTGAGCCTCGCGGCGAGCAAAGGAGGACTTTGATGCGGCGAGGCAACCGGCCCGACCCCTAGTCTCGGGACCCGGTGTGATTTATGGGATCGGGCGGTGAGCGCGCGCGGCGTCGGGGCTGCAGCGTGCGTCGGACGCCTTTGGGAGTACGCGGCGTCTTCGGCCCGGTGGCGGGAAGAAAGGCCGAGACGGGAAAGTTGCGCGGCCGTGTGTCGCCGCGGCGGTTGAGGGGGTCGGCGTTCCCGCTCTAATCGGGAGGTTGAGCGGCTCATAGGTCGCTTTGAGCGTATTGTGTAATGAGTAAGGGAAAACTAGGAAGCCTTCACGTGTGCTGCGCGGACATGAAGGCACTCTAGGAAAACAAGCCAGTCGAGGTCGTATCATATTCGCGACTCCAGCAAAACGGACGGCACCTAGCGAGGAAACACTAAACTGAAGTGAACAGGTCCTTTCGCGATTTCTGCTGGTTCCTTGGGTCTTACGTAATTACTTGACAGGCAGTTGGCGCGATGGAACAGTTGTCCCGTTCACTCTGTTGTTCCTGTCGTATCAGCGTGTTGCACACGTCGCTCTAAACACAACGCTACCGCGTGAAGCAGACATTGTGCGTTTTTCAACGTCATCGGCACCGCAGCTCTTCCATCGCTTCCCCGAAGAAGGTGAAGCCTCAGGAAGCTTGCTAACGCCAACACATCGCCGCGGGTGTAGTGAATAAAAATCGGGGCTAACCTTTATGGGACCAATGCTTGCCTGCTGAAACCCTAGTGGTGTGCGTTGAGCTGGCACATGGCACATGGCAAGACCATTTTTGCCCCATTACTGAAAGAGGGCAAGAGAAAAGGAGAAAGGGAAAGGCTTTCCTCCTTGCTGGTTAGTTAGGAACGAGCGGAAGACCCGGATGAACGCCTTGGACGTGTGTTGCCCAAGTTCGCTTGTTTTCTTTGCGGTTACCTTCAATTTCTTTAATTCCAGATTTAATTAGAGCTAGCACATTCAATGACGACAATCCCCTGGTCATCGGGGCACCATTGTTCGGTAATAAGCTGCACGAATAACAACGAAAGTGTAGAATATTATCGGAGGACATCTGTATCGCGCACGGGATCCGACAAGGCAACTGCGGCTGCAATGTCTTCAAACTTCATCGCTTTCCAAATGACCAAAACCTCCGGCGGCAGTGGGTTGCGTCCGTAAACCGAAAAGACCTTTTCCCCAACGCCATCTTCTCGAGTGTGCTCGGAACATTTTGTGAATGGAGTGCGCACCGAACTTAACGCTGTACCGTCGATGAACATGGGGTACGCTCGCAGGTGCGTGCAAGTTTTCTCGTGAGAATTGCTGTTTCAGCTTGTAACTTTTCGTAACTTAATTTATCTTAATTTTGATATTTTGCAGTGGTGACATTGACTCGATTTTATCATCTACAACGCTTAGTTGAAGGCTCATTTCCGCCGCCGGGTGTGGCTGGAAATTGTCGAAACGTTAGTTCTATCGGTTTTCCTGAATCGCGATCTCCTGCGCGATACCAGAGAGCCGTGAACATATGTTGACCGTTACAACGCGACTGGATTCTTCTTATTTTGAAAATTAGTACATAATGTAGCTGGAAAGAAAACTTCAATTTCTATTGCTGAAACATGCTCATGCATCGATTTCGAATCGTTGAATCATTGATCGACTCGCTCCGCCAATGGGCCCATCTCGACTTTGCTGTTTTCAGTTCTCGACAAAGGACACACTCGTCGACACGGGATCCTCAAATAAAACTTTTATAAACATCTTCAAGCCGGAGGGAGCTGCCTTCGATCGTTCCCTGCAATGTTCTTATTTCGCGCGTCCTTGTTCACATTATATTTCATTGTTGTGGACGACACGAAACGCCAAAAATATTCTCGGTGTACTGCATCTAAAACGACAAAAAAACCTGAAGGGAAATTCAATCGCTGTTAACTTATACAATATTTTGAGTACTCGCCTCCGATTTCTATCGGTGGCGCGTTCAGTGCCGCACTTCTCGGCATCGCCGCACTGGCGGATGCCATAATGCGGGGCAAGAAACGTTCCCAATGAGTTGAAAAACGCCATCCGCGGCACACAAGAACACAAGACGCGCCCTAAGTCGGATACCCAGCACTTTGGAGCACCCAACCAGCACACCCAACGCGGGAGCGGCGCCCCGAAGAGCACTTTCGCCAACGTTTCTAACCACTCAGCATGGCCGCGGAACCTGACGCTCGCTAGATGGCGCTACAGTATTCAAAATGGCGCTACCCACGATAAAACGCTGGAGTCGCGAATACTATACTTCGTTTCAGCCTCGGTCCGAGCGCGGCCGATCTTATGAGGCGAAGGGCCAATCAAGACAGCGAAAGAGGCACAACGTCATGGCGTGCTCTCTGCAGTTGATAGGACCAGCCGGTATTCGCCGTCTCTCTGTGCGTGCTCCTCCGCCGGCTGGTCCTATCAAGCGCAGAGAGCACGCCATGACGTTGCGCTTTTTGCGCTGTTTGATTGGCCCTTCGGCTCATAACATCGGCCGCGCTCGGACCAAAGCTGAAACGAAGTATATGGGCAAACACTGCTTGCGTTGTTGTCGTTTGCGTAAGCCGCAGACATACTGCTTGTACATCTTACTGAAGACACGCTGTTCTCTGCAGGTATGATGACAGAATTATCTGCAGACACGCCTGAAGCATTTTCGAAACGTGTTTGGTTTATTCATACATATGTGTGCTTCGAACACGTCTGCAGACAGTTTCTGTAAGACCCTTCTGGCAGGGCCGTCATACGGATGGATGGATGCATGCTAACGGCTGTACCCTTTATATCGGGCGGTAGCTTGCGCCACCTAACCTAGAAGTTACAAGGAAGGCCTCAGACAGTGTTTGCAGACTGTCTTTCGTATGGCGTATATAAGCAGAGTGAGCGCGGTTTTATTGTGTAATAAACATCCCGAGTTTTACCAGCGTTGTCTGATGTCCGGGTTAGCTCTGCCTTCCTTTCACAGCCGCTGTTCGCGACGTTAGATATATGTATTCAGATGAAAAAAGAGAGAAAAAAACATAATTGGGGCTGAACCGTTCCTCTGTATTATGCGTGCGTCCTTTGTGTCAGGAGTTGAATAGTTATTTTGTGGATGGCTCGCCTGTGCCTCGTCCCAGATATTTATGACAATATCCTCGGCTATGGCGTGATAAAAGAACTTGTTGTTGGGCTGGTTGGTGTCGACTGTATTGAACCACTTGGTTAAAAGCGCCAAAAAGATGTACACAAGATGGAAGACAAACACGGGCGCTACTCACAACTGTATTTGGAAAGGATCCTTGGCAAATACGGTTAGTGGCAGCGCTTCAGTGTTTGTCTTCCATCTTATTATTGCGTCTGCTCAGCGCTTTTTGCTTGGTTCTATGGCGTGATGTTGTTTTCGATGCTTTCAAGAACTTCCAAAGTGGGGACGACATGCAGACAGATCTCGCTCAAGGTGATCGGCAACGCTCGACTCTGGCGTTTATGGTAACTTTCGCACGAACTTGCGGCAGATCAGATGGTCACGCAGAAACCAAATAGCTCCAAGCGAGCGGGCGTTCTTTCCCCTTCAATCAGACCACGCTGAAGACGCGGATGATAGCAGCAGGATTTTTGCGTTGATGGAGCTACCCCCATGTCTTCTTCACGTGGACGGAGTCCTGACGTCAACACTAGTACGGAGGAAAACCGCCAGGACAGCGCTCCACAGAAAACAAACGCTCGCTCTCTTGGAGCCATTTTTTTTCTGCGTGACTGTACCTTATAATAAAATGAGAAAGGAACAAAATAACATAATTAGTTCATTTGAATTGACGTCTCGTCTTCTTGCAACGGTTGATCTGCCTTTTCTGCACGAATCTCTCGCGCCGTCTATCGGAGGGATCAGTAAGCGTTTGTGAGCCGTGAGCTGAGAAAACCTAACCAGCTTGTACCCTTGCTGCAAACGAAGGTGAATCAAAATCTCGGCGTGCAGCAATTAAAACGCTGTGGACCACCTTCGATTACTGACTACCAACACAGCCCAGTACGCGCCATAAAAGAAAAATAAAGGCTGTCAGCCGCGTTTGTTGCCGCTACTACGCAAGCGCGTAAGCGGCCTCGGAAAAAGGCCCATTGTCTAGACGATGGTTTCCATTGCCACTTTCAAAAAAACAAGGTCATATACGTGGGGCGTAATTCCTTATGTTAAAAAAAACCTAAGGAAAAAAAAAAACTGCATTTATTGAAACAATAATCTGTTTTTTTTCTCTGAGCTCTCTCTCTCTTTTTCCTGCGTGTGGGAGAGTTATCGGCCGAACTCAACCGAATCCACAGCTCCAGAATGAGAAAAGCTTCTGTTTCAATGCTGCGCTTATTATTATTATTTTTTTTTTTCAGAAGTGCACACAAACATGGCACAATTATTTTACCTTTTTTTTTTTTAATGTGGGAAGCGAAGTTTTTGTTCTGTTTTCTGTGCTACGCCGTTTTCGCGACTTTGTTGGAAATAAAGTTCCCGCGAACAACTTCTTTGAAGCTCAATAATTACGGTGTGAGACGCATCTTGAGTTATGAAAGAATCCGAAATTAACACCTAAACCGAAAAATTAAATCCATAATAGAAGTTAGTTTCATTTTCGTTCCTGCAATTCGTACGTGCCTCCTGGCGTAAATATTACGATAAACACCATTTTCTGTTTTTCAGGAAAAAGATGTGACCCGCGCTCATAGCACCTAGCTTCCTCGTGCCAGCGGGAATAATTTGTGTCGCTCAGTGAAGACCAGCACACTAGACAGGCCCAGCAACTCCGATCCTCACTAAAACCGCCATTTGGAAAAACGAGTGGCGCCACCTATAGTGAATTGGACTCGCGAATATAGCCACTCGAGACGAATGCATAGCACTCCCATTGTAGAGTTGATAGAAGAAATTTGTAACCCTCCAATTTTTTCTCCGCTAACTCCAAAATTGACAACCCCGCTTTTTTTTAATAGTTTTGTTACCGATTTTGTGCGGCGATACCTGTGGAGAAAAGAATTCCTCGATATGCGCTGTTGTGGTTGTTTCCCCCGACCTCGACCAATGACGCCGCGCGCCCTGGCAGCCTTGTCATCGCGCGCTCCCTGCACCTTCTCGGTGTTGCCCTTTGATTGACTTACTCATCCTTGCGTTCCGACGCGCTAAAGACGACTTTTGGAACGCTCGCTGCCCTTATTGTCCCTTTTCCCTAATTTCCATCGACAACGCAAGAGGCGCCGTCGTCAGTTCCGGAGCCGCGGGGGTAAAGAGCCGCACGTGGGCGCATTTGGGGGGTAAACAAAGGCACGAGGTGGGCAAGGAGAGGACGAACTTGCACCTCGCATACACCTTTCCGTTTCTTATCACCCGGTTGAAGAGTCACTGGGCTGTGCGCGGTGGGTGGCGTCTGATTCTCTGCAAAAAAGACTGCATGCGCGTGCTCGGAAGGCGTCCCTGTAGATAAATATGGCAAGCAAACACGCCCAGACATTGTCTGCACCGTCTGGGGGGGGGGGGGGGGGGGATGACTGGCTCCCCGTCCCCTCCCTCCCCAGATCGTCTCTTGTATGGCGTATGGAGGGTGGCCGCGGTTTAGGAACGCTGGAGTGATGACCGCCTTGCTCGGCCGACCACTGTGTTCCGAAGGGACCCGCGATCGAGGTCTAATTCCAGCGGCAGGGGCGGCTCAACGTCCGCGGCGCTGGCGCCCAATCACGGCTGGGACGCCGCCTCGCAGTTGCCCTTTCTTTGCCGCTTGCTACGAGGCAGCACTGCGGGTTCGGGGCCGGGGCGGGAGACCCGGGGTCCTCCTCCGGGTCCGTCTCGCGCAAGCGCCGTGCCAACGTCGCCGGCCTGTCGCCGCGAGGCACCCGGAGCCAGAGGAGCTTCGGCGTCCTGGCGTCGACTCGGTGTGCCTGCACTGTGCGCGTCTCCGGATGGCGACACCGGAGAAACTACCATGGAGTACGCTGCAGTTGCCGTAGCAGAGGCTGCAGAAATGGTGGCGCGTCGACGACGGGAGGTGGGGAGGTGGGCAGTGGTGGGAGAGGGGTGGGATTGGTTTCGGGGTGGTGGGAAAGGAGGGGGGGGGGGGGGTACTGTTTGTGGAAGCAGCGTCCATGGGCACTTCCGTAACTGAGCTACGTTGCTTCGTCGTTTTGCTTTTACGGCTCGGAATAACAACAGGCCGTCAACTTTTGCTGAACGTTTTTAGAAAGGTTTGAGCAGTATACAGATAACCGACGTTTTGTGTTGATGCTGAGATAGGTTCTGCGTAACTCCGGTTTCCAGTAACGCTCGGCGAGGTTTCTAGTGTGAAACCATATGTGCATTTTTACTAATTAAAAAGTTAATTACCCGATTTTAGTTAATTTCTCTATATTATTGGGACGATTAGCCCCCTCTTATATATCGCCCTGGGCCTACAGCTCACCCACAGAGACCACGTTAGTGTAAATAAATATGTTCGAATTAAAATCAAACCTCTATAAAAGTTTCTCTTAAAAAATAAAAAATAAAATATTTAGACATTTACAAATCTCTGTAACGCGAAAGTGAAGCGCAGCTTTTGTGGAGGAGTAGGGCAGGAGTATGCCCCCTCGTCGGCGCCCGTTTCCCTCCACTCCTCCTCTCTCTTCCTCCTCCTCTTCCTCCTCCTCTCCTCCTGCCGCTGAATTTGTTCATGGTTGACGTGACACAAAGTCGTGACGTCATATCTCCCGCTAAATTTAGCGGGAAACTGAATTGGTCGAGGTTACGTGACGTCGATTTCCCCTCTAAATTTAGCGGAAACTTACCCCGCTAGATTTAGCAAAACAATTTTTCTGCTAAATTTAGCGAAACTTTCCCGTTAGCAAGCGGGTAAACGCCCCATAATGCAACGCGCGCGGTTACGCCGACACTGACGGCGACGCCGCTCAACCCGGAAGCGGGTGCCTAAGAGCTGCACTCTAGAAAGAAAGCCGTGAAGCTCACTAATTCGGATTGTACAGGTGAGTTGTACGGTCAGGGCGACATATTGTGGGGGGTTAATCGTCACATCAATTAATCTAATTCACTAAAGCCTGTTAATTAACTTTTTTAATTAGTGAAAAACCACAAGCTTTAATTAGAAACTTGTTGAGCGCTCTTCGAAAACCACTAAATGCGACAACTAGGGAAGATATGGTGCATCTTGGTTTTGAAAGCGCACAAAAGACGAGGACAGAGTAAGAAACACAAACGACTGTCCTCGTCTTTTGGACGCTTTCAAAACCAAGATAATAACGCTGCCCAGCTTTCCACCCTTCTGCACATATGGTGCGCACGCTTCGCTTTCTGAATCCCGGAAATGCATGCCACTTGAAAGCGTCCGCGCGGTTTTTCCGTTTCTTATCGTCCACGTTTTCGCATCCCCAATCTTGGGCCCCAAAGTTATCACTCGTGCTACTCGAGTGATAACTTCAGGGCACCTACCGCCCTTCTCACGCGTTCCAAGCCGTTCCGTAATTTACTGAGTTGGAGGCTTTCGATGACGCTCAGCGAGTCTTCAATCGGAACCACATGTTTACTTCTGCATCATTAAAAAGGTAATGACCCTATTTATCGTCACGATTAGCCCCCTACAATATATTCCCCCGGCCGCGTATAACACACACAGAACACACCACAATATTATGTCCATCACGGCCTTTTCTATTTACCTGCAAAACCTAGAAAGAAAAAAAAATGTACGAGTTGTGCTTTTCGAAAATCAAAATTAATCCTGAACAAAAAAACAAACCGACAAAGTTCTTTCCAAAGGGTATTAGCCCTTCGTCTAGCCGGGGACCCTCGGGCCACTAGAAAAGGGGCGATCGTTAGTTAGCTATATATTCAACTAAAACGTTCTAGTTAACTCTTTTTAATATTTTAATTAATTTATTTATCTTTTTTTTTTAGAATCGACGTTTGATTTTGTTTAGCCGACACCAATCCATGTCACGGTAGCGTTTCGCAGGTTAGCCGTCATCGTTTGAGGTCGGGGTAAAAGCAGAAGCTCGTTATAGATCGTTCCACTGTTTACAAAATCACAGTCCACACGTGCAGAATCACAGTCCAGCCAGCGGTCGCTCGCAATTGCGGCCAGCCAGATTTCTCATCTACGGCTAATACCCGTGCCACACGGGCAACTCGAATGCCATTTACAACGAATGACATTTGAGCGGACGGCCAATCAGCGCGCGACACTCTGGGCGTAGCGTATTCCGCGCGCGACAGATTGCGAGCTGATTCGCCGATCAGCACAAATGCCACTCGTTGTAAATGGCAATTCGAGCGCCCGTGCGGCAACGGGTATAAGACTACCAGATCCCCATTGGAGCTGATTAACTTCCCGCTGTCTGAACAAACGCACAACGTTACACAAGACAGTAACTGTTACCGAGGAGAAGGGGCAAACATCAACGGCGGTGCGGTTCCCGCGGTTTGCCCAAAATTTACGCTCCCCCAACCCCGGGCCCACGACCCAGGCCCAAACCTCCAGCCATTCGTGGCGGCGCTCGACAACGACGACGACGTCGTGGCGACCCCGCGCATTCCTCCAGACTCAAGGAACGGTGGTCGCGCTTTGAAATTGCCCTTCCCGGAAAGCGCGAGGCATGAGCTGCCGCTGCTTCTGCTGCTTCTGCTGCCGTTGAAAGGAAAGCTGCCGGGAAACAAATGGTTCTCCGGGATCATTATCAAGTATTGAAGGCGTCGGCGCCGCTGCTTGTCCTGCGCCGGCCCAAGATTAATCGTCCCCGGGACCGATCACGAGGAACTCCGCTGCCTCGCGCTTTCTGCCGCGGCTCCGCGTGGTTTTCTTCGTCGTCGTCGTCTTTGCGGCTGGACCCATCTTTGCTTCCGTTGGCGGCTCCTAAGATGATGCGGCCGGGGAAGCGAACCCAGAAATGGGATTATTCGGCGTCGGGGGCCTCGACCGCGTCCATGTATAGGGATGGTCGCGGCTAAACGAGGCGGATTTGAGGTCTCGAATCACTTCTGATCGCGTGGAAAGCGCTGCAGATCCGGCAGGCTCCCTGGCCTTGTTTTGGCTGTCGTTGCTGAGACTAAAGTCCCTCGATTAACGCTTTGCTAGTAGCGAAAGCGATTGGTGTACCAACGCGCTGTCCCTTGGCCCACGCCCGCGTTCCGTTTTCGTTAGGAAGAACATGGCGGATTTGACTCGAGCTCACTCTCGGAGTAACGGTTTGGAACATTGGAGTTCGAAAACCTACCTCGTGTCCGGCATTATTCTATCTGAATTGTCACGTGGCATGACCCGCCAGAGTAACTCGGGAGATTTTGAACACAGTCATGGTGGACAAGTCAGGAAGAACATGGCGGACCTCGACATCTAGCGAGGACAGGAGCGAGGGAAGAGGGCGGGGAAGGAGAACTTGTCGCTACCTCGCATCTGCCTAGCATAGCGTTCATCTAGGGACGTTAGCTGAGACTAGAGGCACAAAATAAGACACTCTGATACTCCTGCCACACGGCAAAATTGAATGTAATTTCCATCGAATAACCATCTTCTATAATCGAAGCGATCCTAGCTGCCAGATGCCACGCTATAGCATCCTGTGGTACCGGTTGGCCACTAAGTTTCGGTTTCGATTTTCTAACCTCACTTTACGACATCCTATGCACGGCTAAATACAGTGCTTCTATTTTTTAATGTGAGACTTTCTTTAAATGTATAATACTACAGGTGTTGCCAATACGGATGGACGGCTGGGGCATAATCTTTCGGGCTCTCGACGCGCCGGAGTTTGTGCGCAGGTAAACACAGGACGACGATGGCACATGGAAGGACATACTCTGGGCCGGTCATCCTGTTCCGTTGTCTCCTAACTGTCCTAGTTTTTTTTTTTTATTTTTCGTGATTAGGAAGGTCATGCCGTACTTCGGGGTGGCCGCCAGAAAGGTATGGGAAGCGGCCGGTCGTACTCCCACCCCTCGCTAAGCCTGCAGGCCCTTACGGCCGCTTGAGGTGCGTGTTTCAACAAGGGTTCTCACGAAGATGAATGGGTCCAGTGCAAGCGAGTGCTGATTTTATTTTCATCCATTGCTGAGTTGCGCTGCTTCGTCAACCGGGCAATCTAAACCATGCCACCTCTCCATAGCCATGCCACGGGTCTAAATATTGTGTTCTATGTATGTTTGGACAGCCGGAAATTAGTGAGCCTCAATAAGCGGCTTGTCTCTTCAGCTGCAAATGAGAAATTTAGCCAGTGCAGTTCGAAAGCTAGCTGGCTTAAGCGATCACTTAGTAGTGATACACGGCCGCACGAGGTCGATATCACATGGGCGAATGACGTCTAAGCGAACAGTGGTAATTTCAGCCAATTGATCAGACACAACTTGGCATCGCCCTTCAGCAGAACACGCAGAAGCGTATCCGCCCTAATGTTTCTACACAAGTTTTACTACCACCTCGTTTTCCAGGATAACTTGTGCTGCATAACGTACCGCACCAGACATCTCACGTCGATTAGATAATTCTTGCTAACTACTTTGATCTATTCCTAGGACTAATACCTTTAAATTTTCTCCCTTGCAGTTTGCTATGAACCTGCAGTTGGAACAAACTACCCGATTCAATAGTAATGATATCTGATATTTCAAAATTTTGGGAAGCGCTTGCTACCTTTTACGATTTATAGCCAAATTTTTATTGTTATTCTTTGTTTTGTCTTTCTTTCATTTGGCCATGTGCCCTACCTATACCAGGGACTGTATGCCCCCCCCCCCCCTCATGTAATATATCCAGTGTTGGACAAAATACTCGATAAAAGTATTGAAGTTAAGTTACTAAATACCTGCTTCATAAAGTATTTAAAATACTACTCAAGTTACTTTCACTGTAAAGTATCTTGAGTAGAGTACAAATACTTAGAAATGTAATTCAGTTAGTCTTGAAGATACTTCCGCATTGCGTAATTTGTATCGACGTCAGTGACAACGACAATTATACAGCTGCGCAAATCTGGGTTACCAGAATGGTTTATTAGCACGCAACAACACAAAACGGAAAAAAAAGTATCGTAGGGCTATTTTATGCAGTCCGACTATAAGGAGCAAAATATTGTCACGAATGGCAAATGATGAGGCGGCGAATAACTGAACAAACTAAAAGTTTAATGGGGCGAACTTGTGCCCAAAACAATATAGACAAAGGCTAGCGTCGCAGGCGTCGATGTCGGCGAAACAGCAGGATCGAGCGCTGGGGCGAGACTGACTCCGGACCGCCACTCGGAGCACCTTTTGTACCCGCGTGTGTTTCTGGAACATTCGGCGTAGAAAGTTCGGCGCGTAGAACATTCGTAACTCGATCAGACGACAAGGTTCTCGAACTTACGAGAATGTCAAGTTGAAAGAATAAATAAAGAGAAGTCCGCCCTGGTATCGAACCCGGAGCCTCCGCGCCAGAGCCAAGAACGAGTAACCATTCGGCCACGCGCTCGCTGGAGCAACGCGCGTGGCAACATCACTGATAGATGTTACAAAACGTTTCTGGGACAACAAGAAAGAGGTCGCTTTAGCTATTGGGAGGAGATCAGACCGTGGCGCCCCAAGCGGCTAACTTTAAAGCTAGATGGATTGGGACAACAAATACAATGACTCAGCGCTCGGCTGACGGGTCTAGGCCAACTCGTCGAAAGCCAACTCGTCGACGGCCAACTCGTCGGCGGCCCATTCGTCGAATAGGCCCATTCGTCATAGGGCAACTCGTCGAAGGAAAACTCGTCGAAGAGGCCAACTGGTCGCCGCTTCTTTAAAGCCAGATATATAATTTTTTCCTTAAATTTTAAAGCAAATACTGCCCTATAATAATCCGTGTTCTGTCTTTTATGTGTAACTCTTTCGTAAAAAATGTGTACAATAGGCGCTCTCCTTAGAAAACTGAGCTCCAGTCTGCTCTTTCTTGTCAGAAGGTAACAACTTGCCGCTTTCGTCACTTTCACGGTACAGTGGGGCACGGTCACTACGTCGCTCGTGTATCAGCTGGGGCGCGTGTTAACTCCTATCCGACCCATCAGTTGATGCCGCTTCGCGGCGACAATCTGCGGCGGCTCATCACAAAATTGTCGACCCACCTGGCCCACCCGTTCACGCCATTCGCGGCGACAGTCTGCGGCGGTTCATTACAAAATAAGTAATAAAGAAAGGTAACAAAGGGACGATCCCGAGATGACACATTTTTCAACTTGTCTAAAGGTTCTCTCCTGTCTTTGCCCTCTTGTAATTTTTCTTTCAATCTTGTAACTTAACAAAGGCGCTGTCCCTAGTCCAAACACAAATAAAAATTTAGGTCAAAAGATAAAAAGGAACCACGAACTTTTACCTTGGACCGTCATTCAACCCATTCGACGAATCGCCCTTCGACCGATTTCCCCTTTCGACAAGTTGCCCTTCGACGAATTGCCCTAATACGAATTGCCCTATTCGACGAATGGGCCGTCGACGAATTGGCCGTCGACAAGTTGGCTTTCGACGAATTGGCCGGATCCCATTAATATTAGACCGATTTCACCAGCCAGTCTGGGTACGCCAACGCTGCCGCAATGCACCGAGGGAACTTTAGTCCTTGTACACGTGCCACAACCTCGCTGGAACTCTGCGTTTGCAAAACAATGAACGTTTCATCCTCGAGCACCTCTTCCAGCCTCCTGTGAACTAAAGTTGTGGCGACTTCACGCATGCGCCGAACGCTTGGTGAAATCGGCCTGTTCTATTTCCCCGCTACATTTGGTGGGGATATTAATGTCAGGTGACATATCCACCAAGTCAGTTTCCCCACTAAATGTAACGGGGAAAGAGTAAACGTATAAATTCTTCGTTCCCCGAAACGACTGTTTCGGTGAGTGAAGGGGACTCACATTTAAGCGATCACTTTTGAGGATAAAGGTTGCTGTAAATTTTGTTTTTCAAACTGGCCTTCTAGAAAGCTATAAATAAAATGAAGAATCTTTTCTGAACTACGCCTGAGAACAAAACAGAAGAGCACAACTCCCTATGCCTTTAGATATAATAACCAGAATAAAATATCAACCCCTATCCTAAAAAAAAAAAAAAATGTTGGCACGTTATTGGTTAGGTGAATGAAGTTAATAGAAGTTGCCTTAGTTCAAATTCCCACGATGATCACTGTACACGCAATAAAATCTTCTATCGCGGGCAAATGAATCGTTTAACGATGACGCCGGTACCGCTTTCCCAAAATCCGCGATATTGGAAACATAAACGTAAAATAAATATAGAGAGAACTTTATGGAAGAACCGACGGCGACTCGTCGCTAATTGGAACATTAATTAGCGCCATAAAATAATCACCCCTGTACCCTCGCTTTGTCTGCTTTGTTTTGTTTTGTTGTTTTATACTGCCTTGGTAAGCAGCGTCCTTTGCTAAAGGGGGCTTGACTTCAGTTGAGTTATTGCTTTAATACAAACAGTTACGTTCTTGTAGGTAGGTTTTATTTGGGTCACTAAAGCCGTGGTCACACTGCTCATACATCATACAAAAGACAGTCTGCAAAACACGAGTCCCCGCTCTGTTCGTGGTTCGAATGCCGCGTCCCAAGCTTTCTCCTTGAACTCATTGCCATGCGGCATTCGAAGCACGGATCTTGCGGGGACTCGCGTTCGAATCTGTATGCAGACCGTCTTTTGTGTGATGTATATACGTTTTCTGTTTCCTGTCGTTCACGTGGGTTTCGTATCTGGTATGCGGGACGAAAGAATAACAAAACATTTACACCTGGAATATGCAATAAAATATAGGTGAGGCAAAACAAGAATGTGCGACAATCACGCATTTTTCGTAAACACGTTTCAGCGGCGTGGAGTGATCAAAACGTTGTTTTACCGCATACCAGAGGTGACGACATTCAAGATGGATGCGCCCTTGGGAAAAGGTGTATAAGCTGTGTAACCAACCCCGGCTTAAGACTGATCTGCAGCTTGGTTCCTCGTCCTACGTTATTTTTATCGGCTTGTAGGCCCATCGGTAGTTTCTTGATTACCTTCCACCATGGAGAAGCACGGCGAAGGAGACCAAGCACTCACCTGATCTCGCCACGTCGCCGTCCTCTTCCGCACGATGAAGTACGTCTGCTATCGAGGATGCATTATAGTGTTATTAGGCGCTTTCAATTTACCTGCACCTTCTGCACACATCTGCACTCGGGGCCGTATTCGTACGGGTGGAGCCTATCTGAAAACACAACGTACTTTACCACTGAACTCTTATGCATCGCGCTACACTTGTCTGCGCAGGTGCAGGATATGTAAATGGAATGAGCTCCAATGGGCAGGAGAGGTGGCGTCCGTGTTCTCCATATATGGAACGAAGTGTAACAGAAGTAGGCGGGGTCACAAAATGTCCCCGCAGTCTCTCGGTCAATAAACATTCGGTTAATGGGTGCCGCCGTTTAGATATCCGCAAACATCCTCGGTGTCACGGCATCGCCGTGGCAATGCTGTTTTTCCTCGTATTTAGACGGCGGTGTACAGTGAACCGGCGTCGAACACGTAGGATTCGAAGCCCAACACTTGCCTGACCGGCAAGGAGGAAGTCGGCGGTGGCGGACGAGACACCGCGCCAGAGTGTTGTTAGAGCGAGCCGTTCTAGCGCGACTTTGGAAAGCGAGCATATCAGGCGCCACACGCACGAACCCTGAGGACACCAGCATGCATAATGCCGTATATCAGTTCCTCTCCCAACGTGCGTTCGTTGCTTTCCGGCGTGCTGTGAATGCGTGTGCGCATCGAAACTTCTTTGGGTGTGCCGATCGTATCGAATGCCAGCCGTGACAGCGGGCAGATAAAGCAGATTATTGGTGAGCAGACGGATAAGCTTAACTCAGCCGACCGAGCCCACCGGAGTGGCGTACAAACGATAATAAGGAGTTTTCTTAGACCGTGTTTGCCCCTCCGCTAAAGGCCCTGTCACACTGAGGCAACAGTTGGACAACTCTATCCGGCAACACGAGTAAAACGTGTTTCCGGCGACCCTGTGCACAAGCGGAAACAACAGTCGGGCAACATGTTGCTGCCGCCCGGCAACCGTGTCAGGCCGATTTGTTGTCCGACCACCCTGTCTCACTGCGCTGACGGCGGAGCCAACACGAGGAACACTCGCCATCTTGATTGTTTACCTTCGTTTGTGTGCGGCGCGGCATCGCTGGAAATGTGACTCTACAAAGTGAGTGCTTTCGCGAAGGGCCGAAAGTTGCCACGGGACGACATCAACCACTGACTGTGTTCATAAAACTTTATACCGGCAGTATTTCCCACCGTTTATTTTATCAAAATGCTCTTCATTCGCTGACGAAGCAAAAAAGCCCTCACCGAGGAAAGGGAGATCGCTGATATATATTCCGGGATTTACGCCACCGTACTGACCGTACGACGTGTTTCTGTCCGGTTCTTTCTTTCATGCAATTCCTATTTCTACTTTAAAACAGAGTTAGCACCGGCAGTACCCGAAGCGTATTTTGTAGTTGAGCTAACTTACAGTGCTCAAAAACCTCGACACCCGCCTTTTTCGCGTCTAACAGCGAGGAAACCTGGGCGTTCGTGCTATTTGAAGTTGATAGTAATCTTTATTTGCACAAAGTATGACCTTAGCACGCGTGCTAAACTTTAAAAAAGTAAAAAAAAAAACGAAAGCAATTAGGATTTTGAGAAAAACGGGATTTTGAGAAAACCGCTTTTGCAACTCGGTACGCTCAAGCCGCGGCTCGCTAGTTTCGTGAAATCGTTAGCGAATCCGTTCTCCCTTTATCAAAAGCTGGCAGTTACGCTGGCGAAGAAATGTCGACGAGTCAAGCAATAGATTTTTTGACAAATTACCCAAGCACCACGGAGAATGTTCAAAATGTGAATACAGGTGCCCCACCTGCTTGTCTTACGCCTGAAGAAACGTGCCATTTGTTTTAGAATTTCTCGAGAAAAGTTACTGTTGCAGACGCCAGCATGTGTAACTACCCTTGTAGCACGCATATGCTCCTTGGTGCTTAAGTAGCAAAATGTCTATTGGCGGCGTGTGCGAACTGCAGGGGCGCTTCTCTAGCTATCATCATCATCGTTTTTGACGTCACGGGTAGGACTGACTGGGAGAGACCGCGCAGATTTTGGATCCCTTAGCTCGTCAGCTCACTTCATGCGCTGTTTGGGTAAAGCGCGGCAAAGCCTATTTCACGCGTCGTATTTATTTGGTGAAGTGATATTTGTTGTAGGACATTTTACCAAAGCTCGAAACCGTGTCTCGCATAGTTGCGCTACCAAACACTTTTGGCGATGAGGTGTCGAAGCGCTGGGATGGTGGTGTGCTGTTCTCTACGCCCCAAAAAGGTGGATGATGAAAATATAATATTCAGCGATTAACCCCACTACAACATCTACCGCGGTGAATAGGGTGTATTTCTTATCGTGATTCGAACAAAATAAAACTGAGAAAGGAATGTCTCATCAAATTAAAAATAGGAAAGCGAAATTCGAGAACCTTTCACGTGTGTAGTAAACACTTCAGTGAATAGCGACTCCGGGTATCCTGTTGGTTTCAATGTGTTTTGTGACATCTGGCCTCTTATTAGTTCCAAGTTGATTCCTTTTTGAATTTTTTAAACCAGTAGACAACTATTTCCTCTAAATAACTGGCGAGAAGAAGGAGTGGCTGGCTTCCGGAGTCGTTTCAACCTAATTCCCGCTTATTCACCCGGTCGACGCGAAATGCGCGAGGCCCACTCGCTATCAAGGTCTGTTAAATCCAGTAAGTCGGTGACACTTTTCAGCGTCCCAAAAAATGAGGTATTCACCTGCTATGAATTACTACCGTTGGTATGATTAATTTTGCTGGACCCAAATGCGAATAATGCGTAATGCGCTTTTCAGTGACCGATTTTAAATTTGCAAACAGTTCTTCGTAAAAGTTGGATAGAACAATTTAATCAATCGCCTGAATTTGCCGGGCCATGTCCGACAATTGAAGAATTTATGAAAATGTCCGCTTTTCTTTCGAGCTGAAGTCGCGATGTGACAAACTTCTTTGCCACGTATTGGATGCGGGAAGATCTAAGCGTCAGTTACTGAAGAGCATTTGCTCGGCAGCAACTGTTCAGTCAAACTTGGATAGAAGCGTCGGTATCGGCAAGCTCAGTGTAGCTAAAACAAGAGTGCGGCGCTTTGCTACACAACTGCGCGCGCGAGCACAGCTAAGACAGCACGTCATTTACTCCGGTGAATGCAAAAGCATAGCACCCTCCACATATCCGAAAAAACAAGAATCAGAGAGGCTGTAAATAGCCCTGGCGCACGCCGCACAAGCGAAGCTCCAGGGTTGTTTTTAAACATTTTCAAGTTTTTTTTTAATATAAAAAGCATCTTCGAGGCGCTGTTATTCATTAGAAAGACCACTCACAAAAACGTCATACACGTTTCTTTAAAAAATAAACCGTTTTTAATCGGCATAGATGCGAACTAACATAGCCACTACGTGCTTTGACATAGCGCGTCGTCTCCTCGCCTCGTGCCAACGCCGTCAAAGGAAGGTGCCCGCGAGGTGGCGCCACCAAAACACCATTCCAGAAAAGCGCTTCTCTCAGCGTTCATGCTCGGGGTGCTTACTTACTCGCCTTCCAAAGCGATGAACATGCGCGTGCTGGGCTGTGACTTAACACACGTAGGCTGTGATTCTCCTAAAAACATTAAAATATATGGAATGTAGTTAACTGCATTCGTGTAGGCCAGATGGCAGGCTTCAGTTTATGAAAATCGCGCTAAAATGAAAAGTAGAACAACTCCGCAACCACCAAGCCATGCATCAAGGTGCAATGAAAGGCGTATAAAATGCACCAATACACTATTCACCTTCAAATAAATAATATTTGCTTGAAATATTGCGTAAAGTACAAAATGCATCCTAAAACTTTTAATTCAAAATAAATTAACAAAAGCTACAAAAGAAAAAAAAACGTTTGTGTAATTGTTTTATTGTTGGAGCAGAATATAACACGCTCATCAAACTTTCATTCACGAGTGCACATAAGGAATCGTGAAATTCTCTATAAGATCTTTTTTAAAAATTAA
The DNA here is from genome assembly GCA_037355805.1 of Ixodes ricinus. NCBI lineage: Eukaryota > Metazoa > Arthropoda > Arachnida > Ixodida > Ixodidae > Ixodes > Ixodes ricinus. The sequence continues at coordinate 35,237 of JAZHYW010012271.1, forward strand.
GTTTAGGTTTTGCACAGCCTCCATCAGCTGTAAATTTGCATGCCTCCTCAACGACATTAATATTTCCATAATTTTTAAATATTTTCAGCTCTATATAACATTGCTACGCAATAGAAAAATATAGTGACGTTTTTAACAGCTCTTCTGTGAGAGAAAACTGCATGCCAACCATTTCACAAACCAGGCAATGCCTGTATCGTATATTCATGGAGCTCAATTCCTGCTCTCTAAACCTCTGTTACACCAGACACGAATAGCAGTGTGTCAAAAGTCGTGTCTAAACTCAGACTTGAACTTCGTTTAGGCGTTTCCACTTCTCGTCTTCAACAGATCGGCCGCGTGAGTAGAACTCCCAGCAGTGGCGTACCAACTTGTTTTTGAGTGGAGGGGCGAACCAGACCCCTCCCCCCCCTCCCCCTCTCAGGGTCGGGGGGCGGTGCCCTTGGTATCCCTTTGGGCGCCGCCGGCTAGTGTTTGCCCTGCCCAGTGGTGGCTGTTTCAGAATGGGGGCGGCAAAACACACGCCTTGCCCCCCATTACACTGAGAACTGGGGGGGGGGGGGGGCAAGCGCACCCCTACCCCCCCCCCCCCACCCCCCAGTTCTCAGTGTAAGGGGGCAAGGCGTGTGTTTTGCCTCCCATTCTGAAACAGCCGCCACTGGGCAGGGCAAACCTCTGGCGGCGGCGCCCAAGGGATACGGGGGCACCGCCCCCAGCCCTGGAAGGGGGGAGAGGGCGGTCTGGTTCGCCCCTACTCAAAAACAAGTTGGTACGCGCTCGGAGTTCCACTCACGCGGCCGATCTGTTGAAGACGAGAAGTAGAAACGTCCTAAACGCAGTTCGAGTCAGGTTGGGCCTGACTTCTGCCACACTGCTATTTGTGTCTGGTGTTGCAGAGGGTTTAGGGAGCAGGTGTTGGGCTCATGAATATACGATACAGGCATTGCCTGGTTTGTGAAAATGGTTGGCATGCAGTTTTCTCTCACAGAAGAGCTGTTAAAACGTAGTTATTTTATTCTATTGCATTAGAAATGTTATATAAGAGCTGAAAATATTTAAACATTATGGAAATATTAATGTCGTTGAGAGGCATGCAAACCCAGCTGATGAAGAGCAATACAAAACAAAACAATCAAAAAAAAAAAGATCTTATAGAAAATTTCCTGATATCTGCACTCGTGAGATGAAAGTTTGATGAGCGTATTTTATTCTGCTCCAACTTAATAAAACAATTACACAAACGTTTTTTTGACTTTTGTTAATTTGACTTTGAATTAAAAGTTTAGAATGCGATTTTTAACTTTGCACTTAATTCAAGTAAATATTATTTATTTGAAGATGAATAGTGTGATTTATTGTGACCTTCACGTCTTCATTACGCCTTGTCTATGTATTACGGAAGTTGTTCTACTTTTTCATTTTGAAAGCGCGATTTTTCATAGGCGAAACCTGCCACGCGAATGCAGTTAACTACATTCCATATATTTTGGTGTTTTAGGAGAATGCAACCTACGTGTGTTAAGTCTGGCAACACGCGCATGTTCTGAAGACGACGCCCCGAACATGAACGCTGAAGCGCTTTTCTGGTGGTATACTTCCTTTGACGACGTTGGCTGAGGCGAAGGAAGCGACGTATATGTCAAAGCGTAGTAATATGTTAGTTCACATCTAATATGATTAAAATGATTTATTTTAAAGGAAACGTGTATGACATTTTTGTGAGTGATATGAATAACTAGCGCCTCGAGATGCTTTTTATGATAAAAATAGCCCAATGTTATAACCCTGGAAACTTCGCTTGTGCAGCATGTATCAGAATGGCTTACAGCCTCTCTGATTCTTGTTGTATATTTTTTTTTTTTCAAAAAAAATGACTTTTGATGCGCATAACAAGCGCATATACTATTTTAGCTACATGGCCTTATTTCAAACGACTGGGCTGGTGCCGAATAAATATGTAACTATTTGCTAGATCCTCACATCGTAATACGTGGCAAAAGTTTAATCATCGCTACTCGAAGAAAAGACGGACATTTTCATAAATTCTTCAATTGTCGGATTTATGTGCTAGCAAATTCTGGCGGTGGTCGTAACTTTACGAAAAATTTGTTGCAAATTTAAAATCGGTCATCTAGCTTTGCGATACACATTATTGACAGGTCTAAAGTATTCTTTAACGGTAATTACAGCGAAGTGAATACCTCATTTTGGGACGCTGAAAATGTCTCGGCACTGCCAGATTTAACAGACCTTGATAGCAGTGGGCCTCATTCCTTTCAGCCAGGTGAATGGCGAGACTGGTGAAACGACTTTCAAACCAGCCACCCCTTCTTTCTGCCAGTTATTTTGAAATACCTGTCTACTTGGTTTGGAATTCAAAAGGGTAACTTTGGGAATATCGCAGACCTCCTGGAACATTGAAACAACCTTGCAGACACACTTGCAAGCTAGAGTTCTAGAGGCTCGCTTTCCTATTTTATTTGATGAGACATTCCTTTTCTCAGTTTTATTTTGTTCGAATCCTGACAAGAAAACCACCCTATTCCGCGGTAGATGTTAGCAATTAATCGCTGAATATTTCTATTTTCATCATCCCACCTTTTTTGGAGGCGTAGGGGTACAGCTTCACCACCATCCCAACGCTTCAACTTACCTCATCGGCAAAAGCCACGTTTGGTAGCGCAACTATGCGAGACGACGGTTACGAAGACTTCTGTACGTAATGTCCTACAACACATACTACTTCGCCAAATAAAATACGACGCGTGAAATTAGGCTTTGCCGTCGCTTTACCCAAACAGTGCATGGAGGAGCTGATTTCGAGACTAAGATTCAAAATCTGCGTGAAGTGCATCTCCCAGTCAGTCCCTACCCATGACGTCAAAAACAGACGATGATGATAGCTAGAGAAGCGCCCCTGCAGTTCGCACACGCCGCAAATAGACATTTTTCCAAGGAGCATATGCATGCTGCAAGGAGTAGTTACACATGCTGGCGTCTGCCTCTAACAGTAACTTTTCTGGAGAAATTCACAAAACAAATGGCACGCACGTCTTCAGGCGCCAAGACGAGCGCGTGGGGCACCTGTATTCACGATTCGGAACATTCTCGTGGTGCTTGGAGTAATTTGGTCAAAAAATGTATTGCTTGGCTCGTCGAGCATTTCTTCGCCAGCGCGTAACTGCCAGCTTTTGATAGAGGGAGAACGGATTCGCTGGCGATTTCACGAAAACTGGCGAGCACGTCGGCGCGAGCGTATACCGGGTTGCAAAAACGAGCTTTCTCAAAATCCCGTTTTTCTCAAAATCCTAATTGCTTTCGTTTTTTTTACTTTTTTGAAGTTTAGCAATTTCGCATGCGCAAGGTCATACTTTGTGCAAACCTCGATTACTATCAACTTCTAATAGCACGAACGCTCAGGTTTCCTCGCTGGTAGACGCGAAAAAGGCGGACGTGTCGCAAGCTGTCTGAACACTGATCAGTTAGCTCAACTACAAAATGCAGCTTCGGGCACTGCCGGTGCTAACTCTGTTTTAAAAGTAGAAATAGGAATTGCATGAAAGAAAGGACCGGGGGACATAAACACGTACGGTGGCAGTAAATCCCAGAACATATATATCAGCGATCTCCCTTTCCTCGGTGAGGGCTTTTTGCTTCGTCAGCGAAATGAACAGCATTTTGATAAAATAAATGGTGGGAAACTTCTGCCGGTATAAAGTTTTATGAAGACACAGTCGAAGTGAGTTGATCGTCGTCCCGTGGCAACTTTCGGCCCTTCGCGAAAGCTACTCGCCTTTGTAGAGTGACATGCTGACTCAGCGATGCCGCGCCGCACACAAACGAAGGTAGGCAATCAAGATGAAGCGGAGTGTTCCTCGCAAAGTTGGCCCCGCCGTCAGAGCAGTGAGCCAGGGTGGTCGGACTACAGACCGGGCCGATATCGGAGCGCCGGGCGGCAGCAACAATGATTTGCCCGACTGTTGTTTCCCGCATGTGCACAGGGTCGCCGGAAACACGTTTTCCTCGTGTTGCCGGATAGAGTTATCCAACTGTTGCCTCAGTGTGACAGGGCCTTTAGCGGAGGGGAAGAACGCGGTCTAAGAGAGCTCCCTATTATCGTTTGTACGCCACTCGGTGGGCTCGCTCGGCTAAGTTAAGCTTATCCGTCTGCTCACCAGTGGTCTGTTTTTATCTGCCCGCTAGTGCACGGCTGGCATTCGATACGATCGGCACACCCGAAGAAGCTTCGATGCGCACACGCATTCACAGCGCGCCGGCAGGCGCGAGCGAACGCACGTTGTGGGAGAGGAACTGATGTGCGGCATTATCCTGCTGAAGTGTCCTCAGGGTTCGTGCGTGTGGCGCCTGATATGCTCGCTTTCCAAAGTCGCGCTAGAACGGCTCGGCGCTCAACAACACTCCTGGCGCGGTGTCTCGTCCGCCACTCGCCGACTGCCCGCTTGGTCAGGCAAGTAGACTTCTGAGAATCCTACGTGTTCGACGCCAATTCACTGTACACCGCCGTCTAAATGCGAGGAAAACAGCATTGCCACGGCGATGCCATGACACCGAGGAATGTTTGCCGGATATCCCAAACGGCGGCATCCTCGGTGTCATGGCGTTTAGATATTTTGAGTTTCCGCAAAATATCTAAATGTTCAAAGCGATGAACATGCGCGTGCTGGGCTGTGACTTAACACACGTAGGCTGTGATTCTCCTAAAAACATTAAGATATATGGAATGTAGTTAACTGCATTCGTGTAGGCCAGATGGCGGGTTTCAGTTTATGAAAATCGCGCTAAAATGAAAAGTAGAACAACTCCGCAACCACCAAGCCATGCATCAAGGTGCAATGAAAGACGTATAAAATACACAAATACACTATTCATCTTCAAATAAATAATATTTAGCTGAAAAATTGCGTAAAGTACAAAAATGCATCCTAAACTTTTTAATTCAAAAATAAATTAACAAAAGTTACAAAAAAAAAAAACGTTTGTGTAATTGTTTTATTGTTGGAGCAGGGTAACAAACACGCTCATCAAACTTTCATTCACGAGTGCAGATAAGGAATCGTGAAATTCTCTATAAGATCTTATTTTTTTTTTGATTAAGTTTTGGTTTTGCACAGCCTCTATCAGCTGTAAATTTGCATGCCTCCTCAACGACATTAATATTTCCATAATGTTTAAATATTTTTCAGCTCTATATAACATTTCTACGCAATAGAATAAAATAACTACGTTTTTAACAGCTCTTCTGTGAGAGAAAACTGCATGCCAACCATTTCACAAACCAGGCAATGCCTGTATCGTATATTCATGGAGCTCAATTCCTGCTCCCTAAACCTCTGTTACACCAGACACAAATAGCAGTGTGTCAGAAGTCGTGTCTAAACTCAGACTTGAACTTCGTTTAGGCGTTTCACTTCTCGTCTTCAACAGATCGGCCGCGTGAGTAGAACTCCGAGCAATAGCGTACCAACTTGTTTTTGAGTAGGGGGGCGAACCAGACCGCCCCCCCCCCCTCCCCTTCCAGGGTTGGGGGGCGGTGCCCTTGGTATCCCCTTGGGCGCCGCCGGCTAGTGTTTGCCCTGCCCAGTGGCGGCTGTTTCAGAATTGGGGGAGGCAAAACACACGCCTTGCCCCCTTACACTGAGAACTGGGGTGGGGGGGGCAAGCGCAATCCCCTTACCCCCCCCCCCCCCCCCCCCCCACCCCGGTTGGTACGCCCATGACTCCGAGAGTAGCCCGAGCTAGATTCGATGTCCTAAACAAATTTAATGTATTTGAAAAACAAAAAACAAAAAAAAAACACTGAAGCAATTGTTAGCAACAAATGGGACTGTGCCAAATGTCCACTATAGTGCTAGAATATGCACTATTTTTTCTGGATATTATTAGCACTCCCTCTTTGTATGGATGTCCTAGTGGTCACAGCCGGCTTGAGTCAGCGCTTGCCGCTCTTGAAGCTGTTCCGGCTGCAGAAGGATACTCAACTCGCAGCACGCGGCTATAAAGTATGTAGCCGCGCACTCAAGCCCGTAACTTTATAAACTATAGACCTTTTCATCCTCCTCCGCATGGGCGCTGCCATCTTGGAATCACGTGACGCGGCAGCCATTAGGTTGCTTCAACTTGCTGCTCCGCTCTCCCCTCCGCGCCTTGGCGGATGCGTTGTATTCGTGTTTTTCGTCGCGTTTCACCGCGCTTTCTTGCCTTACTTCGGAAACTGTAGTCCGATACGTTTACTCGACGACTAAGACATCACGAGGTTTCAAAGGTCCTTATAACAACTGAGGTTTGTTTACTAATAGTGGCGGAACATTCTCAGTAAGAAGCGCGTATATTTATATCGCGCATTTAGGATCGGAAGGCGTCAAAAATAGTCAGCGCAAGGAGACTATCTGTATTTCCTGAAAGTATCGTTCTTTGTATTCATAATATATCGAAAACAGTTTCTTTTGATTATGTGAGGAAACTCGCGGAGGAGATAGGCAACGAACGTTTAACTTGTATTTTATCTGAGGCTAGAAGTAATGGTACGTCAACATCAGGCGATTTGTTTGTTCATAATATCACACCTACATGTGTATGAGGTTCTCAATCTTTTTTTGCGACGTAAACATTCGGTTGGTCGGTTTACTTATGAAGTTTAAGAAATTGTATACCGTGCTCGCTCCCATTTCGACAGTCATTTAAGTGATTTATTGATTATATTTAGATAACCAGTGCCATCCACTTAATTTATTTTAACACAAAGGTTGAGACTTCCCGCGTAAGAAACTGCCACAGACACTTAACAGTAGCAAGTTTTAGAATAGTGTGCACAAAGAAATAACGTCCTTTCTATTTGCAAATCCAAAACGCGGTTTGGGTTCGGCGCATGCGTAATAATAACGATGTTTTTTGTTTTTTTTTGCGTACGCTGTTTTAATTTTTGTTAGTATCTAAAATCCACAATATTTGACGCCGAAAAAAAAAAAAGAGCCGTCTGCATAACAATTATTTGAGTCCAGGATTGTCGATGGCGAATAGAGGCTTACTTTTGGTGGCTGGCGACGCCAAAATTTACAAAGCGAATATGTTCAAACAAATAAATATTTGTTCACATAGGTCCGTGAAGTGGTGCCTAGCGCTAGAATTCAGCCAGACTTTCCGAGGTATTTCTCCTCCTGTGCCCTTTAATTTTATTTGGCCAATTTTACGGAAGACAAATGCCAGATTTAATTTGACGGGCTTGTCACTTATATCACATCTTGAGTAAGCAAATGTTGATATAAAAATAATTTATTTCCTAGGTCCAATATCGCGAAATGCTGCTTATGAGTACTTTAGCAGGGTTGATAATTTAAGAAATTTCCTACTCAGCCTGTCAAAACATGCTCAAGTACTCACTAGAAAAAGAAAAGAAGAGGCTGAGACGATATTACTTGTTTATATCAATTATCTGCGTCATTACACGATACGTTTTTAGTCTGCGAAGTTCACTAAAGGTTGGGTGCCCACGAAAACCAAACAGTGAGTAGTAAACTCGCGAGCTTATCTGTTCTGGCCGATTCAGCACATTGCTAATCAAGCTGTCGATATGCTTCTTTACCATTCACGTGTTAGTCTCTTTATTAGTTTGTTTTTCTGAAAACTGGTGTCATCGGGTACGGCCGTAGACGATGGTAATCTTCCCTGTACATCAGTCAGGCGTTTCGCAACCAACCATAGTCAGATACATCAAAGGAGTTGGTAAAAAAAAGCCCGCAATTTAGGCTCAAAAACACCTCGTAGTCCTCAAAGTGGCTCAAAACAACTGTTTCATTCGTTGTGTGCTACAAGGAAAATAATCTAATTACAAAATTGAGCAAAAACAACGTAAAACAGCAACATAGCCGCGTTCACGTTGAAACCGGAACCAACCAAATTGAAGCAACCTAATGGATGGATGGATGGATGGATGGATGAATACGGCTGAGCCCTTTGGATCGGGCGGTAGCTTACGCCACCTAGCCAATTTGTCTTACCATTTAAGCTTAGAATATTTAAATGTGAAAACTATATACACTCCACACTGAACAGAAAGTGAGGCTATAAAACCCCCTTGCCATCAGTTAATAAGAAAATACCTAGTTTTCTCGTGCTTTCTGCCACCATTCACTTAATCTTTGCTTGGTAATCTCTACTGTCTTGTAATCCACTTTTCCTTCGCTGTCTCTAAAACCCAATGACTTTATTAAATCTATGTTGTCTTCGGTAGGCATAGGGTGAAGCCCTTTACAGTAGAGTATCAAGTGCTCAGCCGTCTCGTCCACCTCTCCACAAGCAGCGCACACTGTATCCATTTCCTGGTACTTCGCTCTGTATGTTCTGGTTCGCAAAACACCTGTCCTTGCCTCAAACAACAATGAGCTTCCCCTAGAATTATCATAAATGCTTTCTTTGGCAATAACTGTTTTGTTTAATCTATAGCTTTCCAGAGCCCTCTTTGTCTGCATTCCCTCTAGCCACCGATCTCTTTCTGTGGCCTTAACTTTCTTCTTAACGGAGACCTGCTCTTCCGTAACCCCACTATAGCCTAAAAACTTTCCTCTTAATTTCCTAGTGCGCTGTCTCCACTTTGTGTCTATACTCCTCATGTATAAAAAGCTAAAAACCTTTCGTGCCCATTGCTCCCCATCCATTTGCCTCAACCGATCCTCAAATTCTATCTTGCTCGCAGCTTCCCTGCCCTCAAATGACGCCCATCCCATGTCTCCTTGCACTCCCTGGTTTGGCGTTTTGCAATGTGCCCCCAAAGCCAGCCTACCTACTCCGCGCTGTTTTATTTCTAGTCTTGCATGCACTTCGGATTTCATGCATAGCACTGCGTTTCCAAAAGTTAAACCAGGCACCATGACCCCTTTCCAAATCTCTCTCACCACCTCATACCTGTTGTAATTCCAAAGTGCTCTATTTTTCATTACAGCTGCATTTCTGTTGCCCTTACCTATTATATACTTTTCATGCTCACTGAGATATGCTGCACCATCACATATCCATACTCCTAGATACTTGTATTTACTAGCTCTCTCCACTGTAATATTCTGTATCTTCAGCCTCTCAACTTCATCATCGTTAAAAATCATGACTGCTGATTTTTCACTACTGAATTCTAAACCTAATTCCTCCCCTTCCCTACCACAGATGCTCATTAATTCCTGTAAATCTATCCTGTTGTTAGCCATTAGTACGATATCATCTGCATACATCAATCCCGGTAAGGATTGCTGAATTTTTTGGCCTAGCTTACTGTACGAAAGGTCGAATCCAAGCCCACTCTTCTCTAGTCTATCCTCCAATCCTCTCAGATACAACATAAACAGCAAAGGCGATAACGGGCACCCCTGCCTAAGGCCTCGTCCTATCTCTATTTCCCCGTTGCCTTTCCTTCCCATGTTATAATCACCTTATTATCTTTGTAAATGTTCCTCAATATTGCTGTTAGTCCTTCATCTAGGTTTAAGCTCTCCACTATGTCCCACAGATTCCTTTGGTTCACATTGTCATAGGCACCCTTGATATCCAGAAACGCCAGCCAGAGCTGTCTGTTTTCTTTTTGCGCTATTTCTATACACTGTGTTAGAGAAAATATATTGTCCTCCAACCTTCTTTGTTTCCGAAACCCGTTCTGTAACTCGCCCAGTATGCCCTCACAATCTACCCATTCCTCCAGTCTGTTCTTTATAATCTGCATTACCAACCTGTAAATAACTGGTGTCACGGTTATGGGACGATAATTCCTAATATCAGACTTATCTCCCTTTCCCTTATATATCATACTCATCCTACTAAGCCTCCATTCATCTGGAATATTTCCTTTTGTTATCATAGTGCTCACTACCTCCCTTAGTTTTGCCTTAGATTTAGGACCCAAATTCTTCACCAGCTTGATTGGGATACCATCTGTGCCTGTTGACGTGCCACTAGGGACTCTTCGTTCCGCCTTTTCCCATTCTCTTTGTCCAAAATCCGCGATGTCACAAGCTGGACTGTTACTTCCTTCGGTTCTCCTATCTTCCACATGTACCTGTTCCCGAAATTTCTCCTCCATCACTGCTCCTATATATCGTATCGCATCATCTCCCTCTAATTGATCTCCCTGATCCGAGAGTATGAACCTCTGTCTAGCTTGCGTCGTTTCACCGAGTGAGTTCAAGTGCTCCCAAAACTTCTTGGCTGCGTTTCTATCTTTCTTGCTTACATTACTCATCCATTCTACACCCTTTCTCTGAATTTTCGCATTGATTAAACTGGATGCCTCTCGGCGACATGTTATAAAAGTGTCCCATCTTCTTTTTACTTCCGTTTCTGACTCCCCACTACGCTTGGAATACCTGTGTTCTCTAGAGGCTTCCTGACGTTTTTGTATCGCTTGCTTCACTTCTTTGTCCCACCAGCTTTTTGGTCTATGTCCTTGCTTCCCTTTTCGTTTACTCTTAACTTTGTCTAGTTCCAGAACAAAAAGTCTAGTTAGGCTCTCATAGGTCCAATCTGTATACCGTTGCCCTGAAACTGCTTCCTCTATTCTTTCAGCAACTATTTCCAACTCTTTGTCGCTGCAGAAAGTTTGCTTTGAATTATGTTGTGTAGGTTCAGCATTTACTTCTCTGGCAAAATTCAGCTTAATACGTTTGTGATCACTACCAAGACTTTTGGAACCTTCTTCATCTATTTTCATTACTTGTAACTTACCATATATTTTGTGTGACATGAGTACGTAATCTATAGTTGAATGTAGATTGCCAGTTTCCCACGTTATGTGCCCGTCACACTTCTGACTGGTATTACATAAAACTAAGTCATGCTTTTCCACCAGTTCTAGTAATAAGCTTCCAGTTGAGTCCGTATATCCATCCAGACCCTCGATATGGGCATTCATGTCTCCCATAATAATAATTTCAGAGCCTTCCCCTAGCTTACTAATGTCTCTTGATATGCAATCAATCATTTTTCTGTTTTCCTCTTTAGGCGCCGAGTGCGTCAGCGCCCTCTATCGGCCGAAAAGGTCTATAAACTAAACGACACTAGTTCTCTCAGCACACAGTTCGCGCAAAAACACCTCGAAGTGGGTGGCCTCCATTGCTGCCTGGGAGCGTTTTTTTTTTTTTCCCATGAAAACAAGGGTAAAAAAGAAGCTTTTTCCGGCACAGTTTGCTGTACACTCTGCCACAGAGCATGGATTGCTACCCATGGATTGCAAAGGAACTTTAAACCTGAAGCTGTGAAAAATAATCTCGATCGCTTGCGCCCGGAAAGTCGCTTAGTGGCCGCCCGCGAGGCTCGTCCGCCGGCCCGCCGGTGACGTACACGGATAGGGAAAAGCAGGGATTTTTCATAGGTGCCAGGGGAGAGTCGCCTTCCTGGAAACCTCGCGGCCGGCGTAAGTTGAAAATTCAATACCTTGGGGGGAAAATTTTATTTTTGTCAAATATTTTGGCTATCAGTTGAGACAGGATTATTGATGCGCGGTCTGCCAATAGACCCTTTCCGGAATTCACTGCGATCTGGTGACTCAGATGGCAGTTTAACTTTTACCGTACTAATGGCGGCAACGAACCTGTGGTCTGCAGTATTTTATGGGGCACCGTCACTTTCGCAAGTCTATGGTAAACGAGAATGTGCGCTTCACTGTAGTCAGTTTTTTTTTTTCAATCTCTTTCAGTGTCGGTGGCGAAAAAGATGCAACCAGACAGAACGAAGCGCCAGTCCACATAGACGCCTTGATAAAATTCTATACATCCAGGGGCTTTGAAGCCGAGTGTGTGCAACTAACAGATTGACTGCACCGGAGTTAGAAATGAACGCTTACGCAGCTCTTGCATTCAATTCCTGCATTGACGTCGCGCTAACGTCTAGAATGTATGGGCCTCGAATCATCTGCTTAGGAGCATCTCCAACGTCTTCCTTCATCAGTAAACAGAAGGCCGCCATTAGTGTAGCACATATCCCATTTTTCAGATGGTGATAGTGATCAAAGTGGCCAGACTGAATTCCTGAAAGGGTTTATTTCCAGCCAAATCGAAGAATATAAAAAAAAGGCTCGAGGTACATTCCGCAACGAAGAAGCCGCTACTGCGCCTGCGCGCCGATGGCCTTGACTGCAGAGTTCCGTGTATCGTAGAGGGTTGCGGAGAGCGTTTCGGGACGGCGGAAATGATATACGCCAACTCCATAATAGGGCGTTTTCGTAGACCGCGTTTCTCTCTCCGCTAAGTTTTCCTCAACAAAGAAGCCGCCACTGCGCCTGCGTGCCGATGGCCTTGGCTGTAGAGTTCCGGGTATCGTAGCGGGTTGCGGAGGGCGTTGCGGGATGGCGAAAATGATCTACGAAAAGTCCCTAATGTAGAGTTCCGGATATCGTAGCGGGTCGCGGAGAGCGTTCCGGGACGGTGAAAACGATCTACGAAAACACACTAATGAGAGCAGCATCGGTGCGCAAGGCAGTCGGAGATTGGGTTCTTTTTTCCGGCGTCGCTGAGCATGACATCTTGCCGTGTCCTGGCCAACGGATTACCTTAAAGGGGTCCTGCAACAGCGTTTTGACTGATTTTTAATTTGCACCGAACCTAAGCGCACTGAACGTAGTAACTTAATGAAACTTTTCTTTTCGCAAAATTCGCTTTATTTTAAAAGTTATAGGAAAATTAGAATTACAAAAACAAGCAAAAAATAACCGCTTTCATGACGTCGTAGGTCCTGGCTTGAGTGGCCGTGAACTAGAGGAGGTATAGTGAGCTCATCGAGCGCTCACGGCTGCCGCACTTCGTGTCGACGGCTCGAGAGGGCGCCACTAAACCGTGTGTTGGATAGGCTGTATGAAGCGGGCGGCCAGGGCGACTCGCATTGCATTTGCTGCGCGATTAAAGACTATTTCGGCATAACACTTCATTGGCCACAAACGACAGCAAACACGGGGTAAAGACCAGTACAGGACGGGAGCCACTTCGCGCTGCCATACCGCCAAATGGCCTTTGTACGCTCCGGGACCTTTCTACGCTCGCCGTTCATCGGCGCCTCATCCCACTAGCCCTTTCTAATATGCGCCGCTTTTTCCGCTGCTTGGTGGCGGGTATGTCGACGGGTCATTTCTTGTTTCCGTACTTTATAAACTGCATTTGTTTCTTTTCTGATCTAAAATACTGAACAAAAAACTACTTTCATACATATTTGAAACGGTTCGCGACACTTATATTTTGTATCTCGACTAAAAAAAAAGCTTTTAGCGGCTCTGACCAGTAGTAAGCCCAGGACCTAAGACGTCACATTTTGCGCGCTTTCGGTACCGCGGGTCGCTCTCGTCGGTGGAGGAGGTTTCCGCGTCGTCCGGTTAAAATATGACGCACTGATATTTAGTGACTCTCTCCGTGCCCGCTGGCTTGCCCGAACCCCAAGGGACGTGGAAACCGCAAAAAAGGTAGACGCTTAAATATGATTGCAGGGCCCCTTTAATTGTGAAACTCCCGCGCTAGGAAGTGCCTCCCACACACTCTGCCTCCCATCGTTTGAAGCGCCATCCAGATTTTAATTTAAAAAAACTCCATAGAGTACGGTGGAACGCTATGTACACGCTGTGCTTTGAAATTCGAAACGTACATACTGCTCGTGCAAGCATCGTCCCAGTTCCGTAACTAAGCTAATATAATAACGTTTTCCCTAGCGCATTTAAACATCCTTGGTCTGCAACACTCATCGCCACCATGGCAACGAAGCGTTTCCGGAAGAGATAGAAAAGTGAACGCAGACGCTAATGGTACGTTTACACTTGCGAATTCACGGACAGATCCGCACCGGCGAAGAGCGGGTCTGGAGCCGAATGGCGAATCCGCTCGTCGCTGGCGGGAAATCTGGACCTGTCCTGCACCCGTTTTTTCCGCCAAGCGATGCGTTTCGCCTGACGCGAGCCAATCAGCGTTTGCCGGAAGTTGCATTGCGCGGTGCGCTCTTTCGGTCCTTCTTGTTTGTTTGTAGCAATGGCGTCGCTCACGGCTCGATAAACATTCACCTGCCAGGACCAGGAAAGCGTACACGCTCACTCTTTCGCGGCATGAATGAATCGCCAACGCCAACGTTATCCAACGGCACCGCTGCTTCTCTGATGCGCGCTACCTCTTCCGTGGGACAAAGGTCAGGTGCAGTATGCCATAGCCTTGAGAACTGGAAAGAGAAAAGCTCGGCTATGTCGTCAAGGTTACAACAAAATACAATAGAGTGTGCCATGGTGCATGAAGTCCGGTGCTTGATACATTTCTCGTTCATGGTAAAAATAGGCCCCAACGAGTTCGGGCTTATTTTTCTGGGCTGGCGGGCTGCTTTTGCTGCTAGTTGCTGTAAGAATCGTTGTGGTAGATATGGATCAGACGCTTGATTTCGGTACGGGCTGGGTGGGCTCTAAAATCAGTGGGATATTCAGTGTTTTTTTTTTTTTGCGATTTTTTGAATAGCCAGTATTTACGTCTGATTATGGCTGCAATCTCCTTTGTCGTCCACGGAAGGCTGCCGCGCTTCCGATTGGTCCTGTACGGGGACATATTTGTGCTGAATTGCTGACATGATATCGAGACAGAGGTCGTAGGCCTCGTCAGCCTGTGGGTGATTAAATCCGGGGAGCGAGGAGCGAGGAATCCGGGGACCGGGGAGCGAGGTCGGTGAGCATCTGTTCAGTGTTGCGCAAAATACTCAACAAAAGTATTTAAGAAAAGATACTAAATACCCGTTTGAAAATTTATATAAAGTAGTAGTTAAGTTACTTTTACTACGAAATATGTTGAATAGAGTACAAATACTTTGGGAAAGTAAAATGAATGGCATTCAAAGTTACTCGGCAAGTAGGTTGCAATCTGGTAATATAAGAGTAAGAAAGTAAAAGGGGGTTCTCTATTTGTGATGATTTCACTGAAAATCACATTCTGCTGTGATCTTTGTGACTTTCAAGAAGTGACTTAGCTGCTGCAATCCAAGTTTACTTTGAAATAATTCGGGATATGCAACAAAATGGGTACCGAAAGATTTTAGAAACGAGGGGGACTCTCGTAAGCGGTTGGCAACTGGCGTGCTTTAGTTTGGTGGTAGGACGGCTCATGATGCATTCTGCAATAGGTTCATAATATGCCTTAACGCGATTCGGCGGACTTGGCACATAATCCGGCATTGCATATCCCTAACAGCAGAACTAGCAGTTGATCAGGTAGCCAGAGTTGATGACAAGTACGCAATTGAATGACAAACGTGCACGCGCAGGAGAAACACCGGCTGGGGGACAGCACCCTCTGTCGCTGATCAACAACCAAGCGCTAGTGCTTTGTCTCCCCAGTTAAGAGCGAGGAGGGCGCCGGTACCTTCAAACTGTCAAAAATATATTAAGAAGGTCAAGAGAGAAACGTTAGTAACTCAAGTGATTGTCCACGAAACCGCTTTCAATCCTTGGCTCCACCTGGCGGAAAACTGGATTGAAGGATTCTGAGAATGAAACGATGTGTGCACTCGGAAGGAGATAAAAGAAACGCTTTTGAACTAGCTTAGGATCCAAAGTTTAACCACAAAAGGCACACAAGGGGCTTTGGTGAAGCCTCAATCTGTATCACTGCAGCTCAATAAAACCAGCAGGATCTGGCTTCCTTGGCCGAAGGAGTGTTCGCGCTCACTTGGAAACGTGCTCGCGCCTTTTTGTACCAGAACCCCTGAACCAGCGATTTTTGAAAATAGTCCACTGTGACCGCACCAAGCGTCAGCATCACAATCTTCCGCTGACATAACCGCTCTACCTTCAGACTAATGGTACGTTTACACCTGAGAAGAAATCCGCTGCCGCGGGAGCGGATTCGCTCCCGGCGGCGGCGGCGACGAGCAGATTGTGTTTACATCTATTTCCTTCGAGCGGCGGCGGTGGCGCCGGCTGCGGCAGCTATTCTCCTAACATCCCGTCAAATATGACGAGAAGGCGCGAGAGTTCCCACCTCGGCTGTTCCGACCAAGGAGGTTAGAAGTACTAGGAGAGGGCACGTTGCAATATTGGTGAAGCCTAGTCATAAAAAGTTTAAACGATGTTGTGGCCAACGTGACCACAGATCTCTCTGGCAATTGGTGCGCGTGACATGTCACGTGTGAGATGGATGGTTGATTGTAGAAGGCTTCCTTGCAGGCTTGCGCGCGCTCCGTCCGGTAGGTTTTATCAGATCGAAGGCCAGACTGCGGTGTATTCTAGTATACCATAGCGAGACGAAAGATAGCTACGGTCACATGATGTGAGGAGAGTAAGGAGAAAAATGAGAAAAGAGGCGAGGCGTCAAGGGAGCATGACTTGTGGAGGCTACGCGGCTGGCGTCATGCCCTCTCCTACCCTTCTATCCTCCTTGGTCCCGACTCCTCCCGGGCGCTGCTGCTCCCGGAAGTCGTGACGTAGGCAGCATCGCGCTGCGCAAGAATGTCACTTCCGGTCAGCGAAACGCCTCGTTCGGTGGCAGAAATAGGTCCCGGACCTATAGCGGCTCGCCGCCGCGTTTTCCGCCCAGCGTTTCGCCCCAGCGGCAATAGCTGGGCGGATCCGCTGGCGGATCCGCAAGTGTAAACGTACCATAAAGGTGTAAGATACCGATGACGTCACCAGCAGTTTGCTAGCTCCAAGCGTAACGCGCCATTCGAATACGACCTAAAAATTAAATAAATAAAAAAAAAAAACAGGCAGTACGCCCACACATAAAGGTGGGCGTACTTGGAGCTATCCATTTGGTCTTTTGTTGACATTCGGAGACTGCGTTTTACTCGCATCTTGTTTCCTGTCCTGTGTTTGGTCACTACCTCCAAGTCTGCAATCGTCTCAGCTAGCTTTGCCTTGTTCCGGCGAGAAATATTTTCCAAGGTTAAAAAATGTATTTGAGATACTGAGTGCAAGATAGTGAGAAATGTAATTAAGAAAGAGCAAGCGAATACTCTAGACGTATGTTTTTGCAAGATTCCGAAATACTACCGAAGTATTTGAAATACAGTAACTCTCAGTACAGTATTCTAAGATAGACACAGTCTGGCTTGAGATGGGAGGAATTGGTTTTTGAAACTGCTGGAACTTTTTGGCTTTGTGTTCTCGCTTAGGAGCTGAACAGTGGATATTTGTAGAGGGAAGCAGCCTGGGAGGCTGGATGCGACTGTGCAGTGGTGAGATAAGGGGACTGCTGGTGATGGCGAGGTCGAACAAAGTAGCTTCGGCGTTCCAAGAAATGTAGCATGGGACGTCATAAAGCTCAGTGAGGCTGGCAGTTTCCATTTAACAGCATGCCATCGAGTGTCTCTGATGGCAGTGTCAGGGGCTGGCCAGTTACAGGGACTGTTGAAGTCGCCAAAGATGAACAGAGAATCTGATGGGGTTGGTGCGCTGTAGACCGCCCTGGCCTGGAGGAGGGCGTCTACGATTGTTTACGGAGGGAGGGTGGGCAATAGGTTGATGCCTAAAGAAGCCTTCCTTGTTGGCAAAAGACCTTGACAATGATGGCTTCTAGACCCGGAGGGGTGACGTGGTCGAGACGTCAGCACAGCAGGTGTTTTGGCACAGCAAGCGAGGACGCCGCCCCACGTTACGGAAAACGATACGGAAAACCATACGGAAAACCACACGGATATCACGTTTGAGGGCCCAGAAGCACCGCAAGCCGAGGAGCTGTCGTGCGAACGGTGAACCCCGCCAACGCCGTCGCTCGCCGGGGGCGGGTCAGAGCACTCACTGGTTGGGAAAGCTGGTAATGATGGTGGAGTACGTAGGAGCTCCTCCGTACTGCTTGAGTGGGAACAAGCCATCGGCCAGGGGTTGGAGCTAACACGCCGCACAGAGCCACTCAGCTGATGACGAGAAGAGGCGTCTATACAAGGCAAGGTATACATCTTCGCATTTCTGGTAGAACCCCAATTCACAGCCGTCGCATTGGAGAGCCGTGGCGACGTCGAACACAGACCGGGAATAGCGGGGGTGGGTGGGTGGGACCTGGACCGGGGTTTGAAGGTACGTCACCTGCTATGAGCATTAGCATGATTAGGTGAGGTTTATGGCAAGGGTTTCGAGTGAAGAACGGTCGGTCGCATAGGCTCGGCGCCGGACCATCCTATGAGGTCGCTTTCGCGAGTGGCGATGTTTGGTGGCGATGCTGCTGTCAGAAAGTGACTTTCTAGATACTTTCCATTGGTGATAGGGGGACATTCCTGTCGAAGGTCCAGTAGTCCCGCAGGCATGTAAGGAGACGGAGAATAGCAACGGCGTGAAGTGCGCGTCGCCATGCTGTATGCATGGAAATTATCTATTATCAGTAAAAGGTTGGGCGTCGATTCAAAAGTTTAACCCAATTAATCGCCACCCTTTAATTCATTAATTGGTCTCGTTTAAAAACGCTCACACACACAAATTATTACTTCAGTTGCATGAGGCAAAGGAGAGCTACCTCCTTTGACTGTTCACAACAGTCTCTGTGGCGCTAAACGGACACTCGCACTCGCAAGTGGTCGGGATACGTGCGGTGTAACCTTCACCTCCGCACCCCCCCCCCTTTGTCTGGGGTCACAAATTTTGCCCCTACAGTTTACTTGAGGTTAAAAATTCACGTACAGTTTGCCCTTGACACAGCTGTTCTCGTCCACGTCTGCGTGGTAAAAGCGTATAATTTTTCGTTTTTTGGGGGGTTCGTCATAATTTTACCGTTTTATTGGTTAAAAACGTTAATCGCGATTACAGCATTAATCGATTAATTCGTAGAGTTACCAAAATAAATCCGGGCAATGCTTAGCCTGTGACGTCACATCCATCCGTGACGTCAGATCATTCTGCAGACCCCCCCCCCCCCAAGCCAAAACAAAGCCTGATGTAGATGCGCGTAGGCATACCCTTCTCCATTCCTTCTCTCTTCATTTTCTACTTCCATTCGGATATGCATACGCTCTCACACATTGACGAGACACCTTATCTACCATCTGAAAGGCTCTAAGAATAGGGGGAGGTGAAGGGGGGAAAAAAGGAAAGGGGAGGGGGGTGCAAACGGGAAGTGTGGTGATTTCCCGAGGTTTTGCGCGGGAAGGATTCGTGGCCCGGGAAGAAGAAAACGGCGGAGGCGAGGGAAAGGAGGTGCTACCCCTCTCCCTTGCGGGCTCTCTCCTCTCTTGGAGCACGAGCGCGTTCTTGGGGTTCACGGGCAGCGGCCCCCGCATTTTTTTCTTTTTCAGTCTCCACGCCTCCGCGTGTCCGGATGTGTCTTTTTCTGCCTCCCCCAAGATTGTCGTACACTCATTGCCTGCGGCCACCTGTTCGGACTATGAGAGCGACGAGCGTCATGTTGTGTTCCCTTCGGTGTTTCGGGTGCCAGGATTGAGACCTGCAACGTACACGCAACACGTTCCCCTTTCTTGCCAGGATACGTCGGAGTCAACACCACGCTTCAGGTAGGGCTCTACGCGGTCTCCCGCTGTTGGCTCAGCTTTTTGCCCCCAAGCTTGTTCTAAGGCGCTTCTTCCTTCCCTTTCCTAATCCGCCCATTGTTTCATCCTCGGAGTCCTCAAACCCTGTTACCTGCCAGGTGACGCCGGTTATTTCCTAAAATGGGGGTTGCCGGTTGTATGGGTGGCGGGGTTGTCAAAGCACGCGGCTGCCACGCGGACGAACAGACTTGGAACCCCGCTGGGTCCCCGTCCTTGTTTCTCTCAATCTTCTTTTTTTCTTCCGGAAAGTTTCAGCACAATCTCGACTGTCATTGCGTGATCTCGGTTCGGGACATTCCTGAACGGCACGAAGGTGGCGGTAACGCGCGCTGCTTCGTGTCTGTCGCCCTTCCGTCGTCGACATAAAGTGCTGGTACTTTTCCGTTTGATCTTTTTAATTTCACGGTCATCGGCTTTTTTCATCTTTTTATTTACAACAGTTTAAGATTTCTAGGTTCGTAAATAAATGAGGAGAGTGAGAGATAATAAAAGCTTTATTTTCTAAGGAGGAGATTGCGAAGGTCAGGGATAATACGAACACCATTTCGATCTCAAATGCTCGGGAATGCGCATTGGAGGCTTGCACCTACTGGCTCCAAACGCAAAACACTCGTGGGCGATTGGGGCTCAGTAGAAAACGTTGTGCTAACAGAAGTAGATGTGACGTGTTGGTGAACAGTGTTTGTCGCGTGTCGCTCCAATGGGAGTGGCCCGCGGAAGTTGCCAAATCACATAATGACGAAATTGCATGACCAGTTACTTGATTGAAAATTCAAGGAAGTTAGTAAACTGCGTCTCATATCTCTGCAATAATATAAGTAATGGGGATCGTGTTGTCCGTCCTTGGGTTTGTGTTCTACCCATTATTTATATTATCTCCCATGCTACTATGTCATCACATTGCTTTTTGTTCGCAGAAACTTTTTTAGGCACAACCCTACTTACCTTCACCATTAGTCAGTAATTACTGTGTAGTTCTTGAACGTAGGGATGCGACAGAACGTCGTCAATCTGTAAAAATATATTTTTTCAACGCATAACTTAGAAGGTGTTTCTAAAACAAGGAGGTTTACATTTTGACATCGTACATATTTTATTACCAGCAAAAAAGTTTATTTGTGTTCGGAGGAGTCCGAAGAACCCATGCTTCTTGTACGAACTCCAACGGTTTTCATTTACAATAAAACTAATACTCCTTTATGTTATTGAGAAAATGACGCACCCGTTTTGGCATTAATGAAAATTAACTGGACAGAACTTGACGCAGGGGAGATTTCTTATGTTATTTCGAGGGTAATAAAATGGCTTTTCAAAGGCAGTTCCTATTTACTTCAGACAAAACAGACTTCGTTGGGCAGAAGTGATGCCCCCTGTCGGACGATTTTTTTTGGAAGCTGGAGGAAAGAAAAGACCTAATAGGGAGGAGAGGGGAGAAGCCTTTGTACTAACTGGGGGGTGCAAGATAAGCCGCAGGCGGCACAAAAGCGATGTCTCGAAGCTGGATTACGTCACCGTGGCTCACTAGAGCTAACCAGGATCTAGCGTCCTCACTCGAAAGGATGTTCGCGTGCGTGCGCTCGGGCCACGCCCAGGCAGCTTCATACCGAGAAGCCTTCAAACCAGGAATCCGGAAAAGGTGGGTTGAAAGAAAAGGCAGAGGCCACGCGTGTGCGTACTCGGGTTATCAGCCTCTTCCAACTCCAGTCTAAATGTGTTGAAGGGTCATTGTCTTGTTGAGCAAACCCTGGCAGACCGTCTCGGGCAGAGTTCCTCAAATGTCTCATTTCGTCGATTTTGCCTGCTTTCGGTCTCGGAACGTTCGAGCACCGTACAGTGGTTAGCTTCCCGATCATGTGCGGCAGCGCACTACCGTCCCATTTATAAGCAAAGCATTACTCACCTTTCAGGGAGGATTGCTGCATCCCCCGACCTTGGGACTCTTGATGTGTGTCCACTATTATTACTTCTCACATGTGGTACCAGTCTTATTCCCCTTAAATGCTTTAAAAAAAGTTTCTTGCAACCCAGTTTTCTTTTTCATTTTTAGTATGCTTTTGCTGATCGTGCTCAGTGAGCCCACCACTTTTTGTTGTGTGTCCCTTCTCCCAGTCATTTTTATTCTACAAGTTCTGTTTGCCCAGATAGAGCTGACGACTCCTGTTGTATACGTTTCTGAACTAAACTAATGAATTCTGCCGGGGGTTTTCTGAGAATTTCACTGGCTTCTCGGATGTTGTGAGGTCTACTGACTAATTAAAAGGCGTAGTCTTAGAAACATCCGCTATCTTCCTTTTTTAAGCAAAAAGGAAACGTGCTTCTAAAGATTTCGGTGACTACCAATCCCGGCCGAAGTGTCCGGATTATCGGTTACGCGCTGGGCACTGAGTGGCCGAAATTTCGGCTGCTTGTCAAAAGACCCCTCAGTTCTTTGCCTGAACTTACTAGATTAGCTCCGTTCGTATGACACAAAAACGCCAAAAGCATTTTTTTTTTGTGATCAAGAAATATTTTTGATTGCTAAAACACAACCTTGAAAACCGCTACAAAGAATCTCGCCAATCGCAAAGCAGCACTTTCTCCCGCTGGACAACTCAGAAAACCACTAAATTTAGGCGACAAACAGCACTAAATTGGCAACACTGATTGACATTAGTGCACGAACGCTTTACAGGTAAAAAATACCCAAGGAACGTTATTCCCCCATATCTTCGCCCGTGCAGCCAGCCTGCGCAATAGGCCGATCTCACCGGCCAATTTGGCTACGCCACCGCTGCCGCAATGCATCGAGGGAACTTTAGTCTTTTCTGCGCGTGCGACAACCTCGCTGGAGCCCTGCGCGTGTGGAGCACGAGCCCTCTCGTGCACTGCCGTTTGCCTCCTGTGAACTAAGGGTATGGCGGCGCCACGCATGCGCCGAAAGCTTGAGTAAATCGGTCTATAGGGAGTATTCACTGGCGGCCATAGCTGTGTGCGCGAATGCTGAGCGCGTGCTGACGGCAAGCTTCCACAGTTCTTTGCACGTGCATTCCGCACCATCAAGAGTGCCGGTCTCAGCAGCCTACCAGTGAGTTCGTTCTGAGCAGTGCGTCTTTAACATCACCCACAAATATGGCGTCCAGTGAATACTCCCTATTGTAAGCAAGCATACGTCCAAGCTCCCCGTTGCACGTGCTTGAATCCATGCATGGGGCTATCTTGTAACTTTTATCCTACTGAATGCAAACCTGGCTCACCCGATGTTGCGATTAGTTATATGATCTGTATAAACATGTCTGAAAAGTTTTTCATCACCGCCCTTTGACTGAACGACAAACGCCGTGGCGTTTATATTTCTTGTCGCCGGCCTTGATCTAGAGAGCACGGGTTGTAAACAGGTCCTGTTTGTGGAAAATATTTGACTTTGAGCCGTAAATCGTGACAGAGGTCGTTTTGCTGCTTAAAGCCGGAGTCCACTGCGTGTACATACAAAAGACAGTCTGCATGCCGATTCGAACGCGAGGCCCGTGCTTCAATCACGTGGTCACTATACCTCGGCAGTATGTCGACGTCACAAGTGACGACGAAACCTAAACGATCACGTCACTCTTCCGAGCGTCATTAGAGCTTGATGCGCTCTTTTTGCACGCAATGTCTAAATCAATAAAAAAAACGAAAAAAAATCGATCGTTAATACAAAAAAAAGTCACATTTTCGCAATTATTTTTTAAAATTGGTTTGGCCTTTAAACGTAATTGGTTTCGATACTGCAATCCCAACATAACCCCAAAACCAATAATTATAAAAGTTATTTAACAAATACTACTCAATAGTAAACTTAGCATGATGATTATCCCCTCGTCTACTATCTGCCGAACCTGATAAATACACAGTGGAGACGGCACTCGTCAAACCCCCACTCCCTTAAAAAATAAAAAAATCGGTTTTATTGAAAATAAAGCGCAGTGTGCATTATCTCTCTCCTGTCTACGTATAATATACTACTTTGGTAGATTTCTAGGTAAACCCCGACCACGGTGGCCCCGACGTAACCGACTGCCTGCCCGTCGGGACGGCTTTGCACATATTTTACTATTCCGTCTCCCCCTAAGCTGACAGTGCGGTTGGAGCATACGCGCTGGCCGGACCAATCAACCGCGTCCATTTCATCACCTGACCTCGCTCCCTGCTCCTCGGTTTGGGTGGAAGCGTCATCACGTAGTAAAAGATAAATCTATGATTGGTGCATCGACCACGTAGGTTCCACCTAGGGTGCTTTTATGTGCGCTTTGCTTAGGGTGATTACATGAGGCCGTTTTGTTCCGAACTTTTATATTTTTTTAGAGCGCAGCTCTTAGGCGCCCGTTTCCTGGTTGAACGGAGTCGGCGTAACCGCGCGGTGCATTATGGGATGTTTCCCCTAATGACGTCACACGTGACCTCACACGTCACAATTTTTCGCTACATTTGGCGGAAAATTTCCCTGCTAAATTTTGCAGTAAGATGTTTCCGTCAAATTTAGCGGGAAAGTTTTACCCTCGTGACGTCACGAGGGCATCACACGTGACGTCACGTACCCTCCCCTCCTCCCCTCAAGAGCTACGCTTTAATAGACCTATTGTCTGTCTTAGCCAAGCATCAAGGGAGAATGCAGGGATTGGTGTTCCACGCGCCGCACGTGCTGGCCTCAGCAGTAGTAACTTTTCCAAAGCAAAAACCTAAAACAAATGGCATCTTGCACGCGCGTTCGTCAATGCTTTCTTTTGGTTATTTACTTCGAATCATTTATACAGGAAAGGCGTGCGCGTGTGGCGCGTGGAACACCAATCCCTGCATTCTCCTTGATGCTTGGGTAAGACAGCAAATGGTCTATAGACCATTTGCTGTCTTACGCAAGCATCAGGAGAATGCAGGGATTGGTGTTCCACGCGCCACACGCGCACGCCTTTCCTGTATAAATGATTCGAAGTAAATAACCAAAAGAAAGCATTGACGAACGCGCGTGCAAGATGCCATTTGTTTAGGTTTTTGCTTTGGAAAAGTACTACTGCTGAGGCCAGCATGTGCGGCGCGTGGAACACCAATCCCTGCATTCTCCTTGATGCTTGGGTAAGACAGCAATAGGTCTATAGACCATTTGCAGTATTACCCAAGCATCAAGGAGAACTGCAGGGATTGGTGTTCCACGCGCCGCACGCGCACGCTTTCCCCGTATAAGAGATTCCAAGTAAATAACCAAAATAAAGCTTTGCCGAACGCGCGTGCAAGATTACCATTTGTTTTAGGTATTTGCTTTAGAAAAGTTAATACAGCTGACGCCAGCACGTGCGGCGCGGAACACGCAATCCCTGCATTCTCTTTGATGCTTGGGTGGCACAGCAAATGGTCTATTCGGCATTACACAGATTTGTAAACGTCTTTAATTTTTTGTTCTTACAAGCGCGTGAAAGGCCGTGTTCCTGCACGCGCTTGTAGCGCCGACCTTGCTACGCTGACATTTTGTTCTCGACGATTTCTTTGTAGTTTCCTGCGAGTGCCTGCTGTCCACATCGGGCACTTTACAAAAGATGCCGTCACCCTAAAGAGAAGAACGTTGAGGCACTTTAGTTTCATTCAGTCTCGTACACTTTACTAAAAAAAAGAAGTAATTGATTATAATTACAATAGCTTTGGTTAAAAATTATTAAATTTTATTACTCGATTACTTGAAGAAAAACCGTAATTGACGATTACTCGAAAGGGCGATCGTTACTTTTCCGATTACTTCGAGTTTTCAAAAAACAATTTTTCTACCGAATCGGCCTTTCGTATGCATGACGCTTTGCAACTGCTAGGCATGGGCGCCGCCATAAATGACCTTCACTTTTTGTTTCATCTTATTCCATTCGTTTCACTTCATTGTTACCATAGCAGGCCAGGTTACTGCCATCTTAAATTTTATTGTGTCCTTCTTCCCTGCATATGCCTTTGGGGAATCTCGTCAACGCCCGTTTCAGTGGCTCAGCATCTCGATAAGACAAGCGAAGGTCAGCAATGGCGGCTGTAATCTGGCGCGTGTGTAAAGCTTCTATACTGTCAAATATTACGTTAGACTCACCGAATCACAAGCTACAATTATCTTCTTAATCCGCCCATTTTGGTAGACCATCATCCACCTGCTGAAGACATGGGTCGAGGGGCTCCTTGGCAGGAAACTTGTTGCAACAAAGGGCAGCACTAAAAGGGAAGGGAGAACATATTAACGGTTGCAAGTAATTTAACACTTTCAAATGTAATCATATTACTCCTGCAATTAAACTTTGTAATAAAGTTAATCAAAATATGATAAAATTACTGCAAAGAGTAGTCGATCACGAGTCATTTGATTACTCGTAATGAGTTGACGGAGAATAGCAGCGACGACAAGCGATTATCATTCAGGCAAGCGGAAAACTTCGCTGGCGAAACCTGCCACGGTGGGAACGGGTCCGTGTGTCCGAGCACGATAAGCCGGCTCGCGAACACAACGGGCGCGTCGGACCGGACATGGGATCGCGGGCGCTGTCCGCTCCGCTGACCACTGGTCGCCAGCGGCACGACGCCATTTGGGAATGACTGCCCGATGTTGCTGTTGGCGAGCGTATGATGTTGCACGAAGGTGCCGCGAACAGCCGCTGTGCGTGTTTCGGAAGTACACACTTCGCACGCCTATTCGCGACTCCAACTAACTATGAGGTGGCGCCACTCGTTTTCCAAGATGGCGGGTTTATTGAGGGTCAGAGATGCGTGCCGCCGCTGAGCCCTGTCTAGTGCGCTGGCTTCACTGAGCGACATAAATTATTTCTGGTAATACGAGGAAGCTAGGTGTTATGAGCGCAGGTCACCTCTTTAACCTAAAAACAAGAACGGTGTTTATCGTATTATTTACGGAAGGATGCGCGTTTTAATTCTGGAGCGAAACCGAAATTTACCCTCTATTTTGAATTTAATTTCTCGATATAGGTCTTAATTTCGATTCTTTCATGACTCAAGATGTCTCACATCGTAATTATTTACTTAGAAAAGTTGTTCGCGGAAACTTTATTTTGTGACATACATGTTTGATCCAGCCCGATATTTGTAGTTGTTGAAAAAATCAGTGCTGATATTTGTGCGTTCTCGCTGCCTTTTTCTCGCTCAGATAATTGTCATGGAAAATAATGAACTGCCGGCCTTTTAATTGTTTTGGGGTATTCAGATGATTAATTGGTTTAACATTATTCCCAGCACAAGAATAAGAGAATAACCCCAATTTTTTTACATAATGTCCAGGAAACGCATAAATTAATAAACGCTGCCTCATGCAATAACCCAAAGACGGAATCCGGGTCAGACAGCTGAAGTGTGTACGTGCGTGTGTTTTTATAGCACCGCGTGACTCGTAGGACTTCATATTATATCCAGTGTTTGAGTGTTTGTCTATCTTGATAACGATGCCAGAGTTTTTCATATGCTAAAAAGAAAACAAAATTATACCTTTCTGGAAAGACTATTATGGTTAAATAGCGTATTCTCAGTGATCTTGGCGTTAATTGGAGGCATACATTGCCGCAATTTGTATTAATAATAATAATGTTAAAATTGACATATTTGAATAAGTAATTTTTCAAGCTCTAATATATTTTGTTGCATATGATATAATTTTAAACGCGCGAAGAAATATGACAAGTAATAAGCACTGCATAATATGACTCACTGCAGTTAAGCTTGGCAATAAAGTTAATCAGAAATATGATACAATTACTGCAGAGAGTAGTCGATCACGAGTAATTTGATTACTCGTAATGAGTTGACGGAGATTAGAAGCGACGACGAGCGCTTATCGTTCAGGGCAAACGGCAAATTCGCTGGCGAAACCTGCCGCGGTGGAAACGGGCGCGTGTGTCCGAGCACGATAAGCCGACTCGCGAACACAGCGGGCGCGTCGGACCGGACATGGGATCGCGGGCGCTGTCCGCTCCGCTGACCACCGGTCGCCAGCGGCACGACGCGATTTGGGGAATGACTGCCCGATGTTGCTGTTGGCGAGCGTAATGATGTTGCACGAAGGTTGCCGCGAGCAGCCCTTTGTGCGTGCTTCGAAAGCATACGCTCTACGCACGCCTATAGAGTTGCAGTTTGAGCAAGTCGCCGCGACGGAATTTTGTTTTATCGAATTTGTTTTGGTGGTGCTGTACGTGCCAAGTCTTGTTTTATAAATGCCACAATTAATAACAATGACGCTTTTCTTTTCTGAAGGGGGGGGGGGGTTGCGTAAGTGCGATTTTCGTGAAGCGTCCGAGACTCCGAGCGTTTGCTGCGCCGCGTGAGGTCAGAGCCGCTCGAGGTTACAACCGCTCGAAGTTACAACCCACGATTTAAAAGAGCGCGGTGGTATGGCGCGGCAACAATCCGGAAGTCGTCTTTTTCCACGGGCATCGCGCAGTCACCTTGAATAATGCAAAGGTTTCCGGATTCCCGGTTTGAGGGTTTTTCGCTACGAAGCTGCGTGGGCGTGGTGTGAGCTAGCGCGAACATTTCTTCGAGGGAAAATGGTGTGTCAGTGACAGGTGGAGAATAAAGTGGAAGCTCCTCCCACCTCTCTCCGCTTTAGCAGAGCGAAAGCTGGAGAGGAGGTCGCCTGCTCTCCAGCGTTCGCTCTCCTGAAGTATAGAAAGAGGTGGGAGGAGCTTCCCCTCAACTCCTAACCTGTCACAGACGATTTGCTGCAGCCGCCATAACCGACCTTCGATTTTTGTTTCCTCTTGTTACGTTTACTTCACTTCATCGTGACCACAGCATGCAGGGCAGGTTATTGCCATTTTAGATTCTATTGTGTCCTTCTCCCCAGCGTTGGCCTCTGTGGAAGCTCGTCAACGCGCGCTTCACTGGCTCGGCATCTAAGTAAGACAAGAGAAGGTCAGCAATGGTGGCTGTAATCTGGCGCATGTCCAAAGCGTCTCCATTGAGCTACGCTGGTCTATAGATTCAGCTCCCGAGACGTCGCTTTTTTGCGCTCACTGTGGCTTACCTTTGGCCCCCAAGTTTGTACCAATAAGGTTCTCTCCTTTCATTACTACTGGAACCCTGGAACCGAGTCTGTGACGGGCGGAACCACTTCTGCCGAAAGAGGTGGAATAATAAATAAGGACCACAAAACACGCTTCCCGCGCTTGGTGATGCGTGTGTTGTTGGTGCACAGAACTAAGGGCTAAGCTCAAGCTCAGCTCTGCCAACCAACCAAATTCACCATTTTAGAAATAAGGGGCGCCACTGGACAGAAAACTGGGTTTGGGGATTTCGAGCAATAAACAATGTGCAAATTAGGAAGAAGACGGAAGAAACGTATTAGAACGAACTTGGTGACAAAAAGATAAGCCACAGTAGAAACAACGAAAAAGAGTTTGGGAGAGCACAGTCTAGGTCATGCAGCTCAAAGAGCCAGCACGATCTTGCTTTTTCGCTCGAGGAGTGCTCTCGCTCCCTTGAGTTCGTACTGCGAGTTCGCGTATTTTCATACACCCCAACCTCCTGAACCGGCGATTTCTGCGTTCAATATTTTGCGAAATTATGCTTGGAGAGTTCGTCCTCCCAAAATGAAACTGCCTGGTGTAACGGAGCACCGGCTTTGATAAATCAGTAAGCAAACGCGCGGGTCATTATCCCCTCGTTTAGCTTCAGTCTCGACATAGAAGGAGCATTGGGATTTCGTCCTATTCTTATTTTCCGCAAAGGGACTTCGAGTTGCAAGGGGGACACCCATCTCTATCCTCGTCTCCCATGACGCTTCCCAAAATAAAGAAGGAAAAAAAAACACGCGACGAGCATAGATTTTAAAGCGTTTAGAAACGGACTAATCAGCGTACGACGGAAGCACAGCGGGTCGTCGCCAGTTTGCAAAAGAGAAAAAAGGCGCCGTCGCGTAGACCGGACACGAACATCTCCGCCTTAAACGTCGCCCAAAGGCGGGTACAACAGCCCGAGAAGAGAGATGTCCCCCGAAGAAAAATGGCGACGCTTCTCACAAAGACGGACGAACAGAGCCACCCTTTGACACGGACGCGTTTCCCCCGCGGCGATGGGTGCCTCCGCCGAAGCACAGCCCCGACTCCAGCCACCAAACAGCGAGGATGTGGTTTCTTCGGGAATGCCGACAACAGCCGGGCAAGCCTCGGCTGCAGGTTGCCGCTTTCTTCGCGTTCTTCGCCACGGAAGCCGACGTGGCACCGGCTCCCCAAACACTTTGGGCTTTCTCCCCACGCGGCGCCAACAATCGTTCTCGCGGGGGCCAGAGGAGAGACGTGCCCCGTTCTTCTCTCGCAGAATGACCACCGGGTTCAGACAGTTTCGCTTTGTCAACGGCGGCGGCTGGGAATCTGTCTGTTTGGTCGCGGCTACGCTCTGCTTCACCTTACAATGGACCGTAGAGGACGCCACGAGCCACCAAGCCAACCACAT
The DNA here is from genome assembly GCA_037355805.1 of Ixodes ricinus. NCBI lineage: Eukaryota > Metazoa > Arthropoda > Arachnida > Ixodida > Ixodidae > Ixodes > Ixodes ricinus. Next base: position 65,144 of record JAZHYW010012271.1, read on the forward strand.
GCGATCTCAGTGTCACGTGACCATCAAGAGCGGCGCAGCGACGCGAGGGGGTTTCTCGTCACGAGATACGTTCACAGGACTGGATTGGCCGGGATGAACAGTGGTAATTGTTGGGCGGGTTGGTGTTGAATTTGGTGGTAGTGCTCCAAGAAAAGACCAAACGATGACAGGACATTACTGCTCGCTACCCTTGCTACCACTGGCTGGGATGGCTCGTAGCGTCCGTTGCGGTCCATGCTAAGGTGAAATGGGGTATAATGCTGGCAGGGACCTGCGTCTCCAGGTGGTCGCTACGGTGTCTCGCAGGGTCATCGTACTCGTGGGCTTCCGTTCGGAAAGGGGGAAGCCGCTGACCTGGCGCAGGCTGGCTGACCTTCCACCCCGGGCCTCTCTCCCCATCTGGGATTTTAGGGGCGCATCCGGAAGGGCTGCTGGCTTCCCCGGCTTCGTTCCCCTGCGCTGGAAAGGGGAAAAAAAAGGGGGGGGAGAAAAGACGGGCTTGTAGAAGGATGTCTCAAGAAACGCCGAAAAGCGGCGGCAAGTAAAGCTCGTTAAACGGCCGGGATTAGTCTTCCCTAATGCCCCTTCTGTGCATTGGCGGCATCGGAATGAAAGGGTGGTAAAATGCCGCTAGATGGAGGACGGGAGGCGGCGTTGGCTGGGGGAGTCAGATGGTCATGTTCCGGGGCTAAACTCTTTCCAAACGGTTTCGATTAGGCTTTAGCGACGCCTGTGGGCGCCCAGACGGTGAAGAGATGGAGGGTGTCAATGCCCGTTCTTCTTTTTTTTTTGTATTATGCTTGCACGTGTAACGGATAGATAGTACCGTATTTTTGAGGACTGTAGCCCACGGACTATAGACCTTTTTTGCGAGGGCACCGCCATCTTGCATTTTGTCACATCCAGTATGGGCGCAAACATTGTTTTACCATCTCCATTCTCATTTTGCCTTCACGCTATTTTTTTACTGTTTACAGGTTCAAACGTTTTATTATATTTTCGTCGCCCATACCGGATACGCCTTTTATGTGGCTGGGGACAAGAGTACACGAAAAAGGTATATACGTGCTTTGAAAGTTGATATGCTACGTATGCTGTGCCGGCTATCTAGAGCCGGGGTCACACTGCTTATACATCCTACTAAAGACAGCCTTCATAGAGATTCGAACGCTAGTCACCGCGAGGTCCGTGCTTCGAATGCCGCATGGCAAAGAGTTCAAGCAGAAACTTGGCACCCGGCATTCGAACCACGGATATCGCGGTGACTCGTGTTCACAGACTGTCTTTTTGTATGATGCATGAGCAGCGACAAATTCCGAGTCACTGGCCTGTGGACGCATGCCAGCTCGTTGACGCATGCACGTCGTCTGAGATTTTCCAAAAGAAAGCTATCGCGCATGCTCAGAACGCGTTCCATAGCCCAGTATTAGATGAAGATCTAATACTGGGTTAATACTGGGCGTGCAAGTTGGTCTACTTCTTGCGGACCTCGTGTGTTTGTTTCCCTCCAAAGGCGCCCACGTGCTTTTGTTTTCCCCTGACCTCAAGGAAGGACGGCACGCGCTTGGCTGCCTCGTCATCGCGCGCGCTGTCCGTGCGCCTTCTCTATGCTGTCCTCTGATTGTCGTGCTTATCAGTGCGTCCCGATGCGCTAAAGATGCACTTTGGAACAGAGGTAGTATCAAACAGTGCCGTTGTCGAGATCATGCTGTTTCGCGATAAAAATTAGTAAGAAAAAAAAAAATTTGTTATTTTATGTGATGCTTAGGCGCTCAATCCCCCCGCGGGTGACGTGCGCAAGGTATCTGGGGCGCACAAGCGGTCAATAGGTTCGTTAGATTTACCCGTACCTCCTACTACACCGGTGCAGAAGAGTGTAGGGCACTCTACTTCCGGTATGTGTATTCAGATACGACCGGAAGGACACCGCCCTACACTTCTCTGCACCGGTGCAGGAGGTGAAGGTAAATCGAACGAGCGTATAGACCTTTCCAAAAAGAGCGTGTGGCCGGTGACATCTTGACTGTTCGTGCGTATGGCGCGTGCTTTCCTCGCTTTCCGAAGCGACGAACACGCACGAGCGGAGCTGTGAAGACCGCACGCGGGACTGTGATTTTGTACACATTAAAAAAGTGTATACTGTACATCAATCTCGATCTTGATGGCACAGACACTCACTGCTTGTGGTTGCAAAAACGTTTACGGTAGCTAACATAAATGACCACGTAGACACCTTCTGGAACCACGGTCGCGATGAATCTTCGAAATAAAAAAGCGTTCACGCTATTTTTTGTTTCCATCAAAGCAATTCGAAGTGTAGAGACAATAATAAATTAAGAAAAAAGAAGTCAGAATTCACATTCGTATTTTTTGGCAGCATGGTGTGCTATTTGTCGGGAAACAACGACCTTATGATTTTTAATAGCAGTAGAACACGAATGAACCGAACACCTTCTGCAGATTTTGCTCCAGGTGTAGACTATTTAAGGAAAAGCAGTTTTCCTCAGCCACAATTTGCTACCGCGAGGAAAAACTCACGCGTGCTTTCCAGCGGGCTTGGCGTGACGCGCGAGTAAAATTCAACGATACAATAATACCTGCTCAACTTATTCTATTTGAAGATACATACGTACACAATTTATTCGGGCACAACCTAGATGCGGGCAAGGTTTTATTTTTAATGACTGTTGACCACGGTGTTGCCGGTCTATTACGCCAAATCGAATAATACACCTAGAACGTATGCGCCGTTGACTTATGCTATCGCTGGCGACACAGAGGGGTAACTGATGCGCGTATTCTTTTTCTTTGCTATACTTCGTTTCGCCGTAAATCAGCGTGCATCGCAGGTTAGGAATATACGAAAACAGATAGACATATACTAAAAGAGCAAGCTCACAGCGAGTTCACCGGAACGCCGGAGACAATATACGCTTTTGGTGCTGTCTGGTTGACATCATCAGCTCGTAGCGCCCACTCGCTCGGCATAAAATAAATACATAAAAAAAAGGTATACGCACAGAATTTGAGGGAGATGAGGAGACAAGAGCGCACGGGGACGTCAGAAAACAGCGCTCTGGTTGAAATGAGTGGACGGGAAGCCTGCTGACTTTGTCCCTTTCACTCCTCACTTACCAGCCCCATGCACTTTCCAAACGGAATATCTACGGTCCTTTGTTAAAGGGCGGTGCAACGATTTTATGATTAAAAGAATTTGAATCTTGTCATTTTTCCGTTGTTTATCGTGCCCCGGAGGATAGAGAAAACACTTCCTTCATTAAAAATGTCACGATCCCGCTGCATAATCGCAAAGCAAAAGTCGAGCTTTTTCCCCCACCTGCAGCCCCAAGTGGCAGCCGAAGGAACTACGGCGAAAAGATTACGTGACCTCGCTCGGCTCTAAGCTGCAGCATAACGCCCGCTAATGTCAGCGGAGAGAGGGAGAGGAAGCGTCCTCCGAGATAGCACACGGGAAGCTACACGGCACTCCGAATGACGTCACTGGGAGTGCGACCAGGTGTGACCCTGAAGGCTGGGAGTGAGTTGAGGGGTGCCCGAAATGCCAATATTTATCTTTTTTTTACGCAGCAACTAGGACACGCAGGCGAAATCGGTTTTCTGTTCCTTACTTCAGAAGTGTCAGAGGGCAACTTCCACAAATTTTTGACCGAAGTCCGGAAATCGTTGCACCCCCCTTTAAACTACAGCAAACTTTTTCTTTTTTTTTTTTACGAAACACGTTGATGTTTTTTGTTTACTCATTTGCCTTTGGGTTTCGTTAAATTCAACTGTTCACAGAAACAATTCACACGAAATATCATCCAGTATGTCATGTCTGACAGTTCGTATAGAGTGCACGGCTCGTTCAAGGGTGACCGGGACTTTTGTGCATAAGAAATCGCTAAACAAGTGTAACATGATGAAACTTGCGGAGGACGCTAACGTATTTCTGCTTGGATATCCCTCACCCTGAATGACTTATTTGAAGCATGCTGAGCAGTTCCAGCTATCATGGCGGCGAGCAATGTGCGCCGCATAACCAAGTAGTTTTCCGAAGGGGGAAGATCTGAAAGTTTGAGAATACTGCAAGTACAGTAAGTACGTCATAGTTTCGTACTTGTCGATTTTTCATTTTTCCGTAGAAATATGTCTCGGTAACCTTGAACCGTTTTTGGATAACTGGGATTCCGCGTTTTTTGTTTTGTTTGAGTCATCATCCTTCTGTTTTCAAGCGTAGACTGGTACAGCTGCAAAGAGCAAAGTATGTGAAATGTGAACTTTAGCCAAGTGACGGTAGTCACAGCCGCATTAGGAGAGGAGGACAGCCCAGTCTCCGTCCGGCCTTCCCCAACTTCCGCGAAGTGGCCGGAGTCACCGACCCACGAGGCGAACGAGTTTCCGTAAACGGGGAATCCTGCCGCTCTTTTCCTCGCCACGCCGTCCGCCGTGCCATCTGCCGATGTCCGCCGTAAGTTCCGCGTCGCACGCTCCTTCGCGTCCTTCGGCGTCGGCGGCGGCCCCGAGAGATTGCAGCCGGACTCGTCGTTCGCGTGTACGCGCTCGCGAAAAGAAAACAAGCAAGATGGCGGATGCCGCACGGCCGGCGCGTCTTTCCTGAGGTTCCTCGTGGCTCCGGGGCAGAACGGGCACCGAGCAGTTAAAGGTAAGGCGGGGATTCTGGCCGCCCATTCACCGTGGCCCTCCAAACTGCCGTGGCTCTACGCGACGTGATCCCCCAATCGAAAACTGAAGCGGTAAAATTGGAAACCGGGTGTTTTCTCTCTCACAGTTTTACAATTAGTATGCGATTTTGTTCCGGAGGTCCCGCTAAATTCCTTATTTTTTTATATCTCAATTTTTTTCCCCCCACGTTTTAGATTGGGATTGACAGATGCGCTTTGTTTTCATCGCTGGAATTCCTTCGCAATTCCTTCGGCTTGCAGAATTTCTGTGTACGTCGAAAAAGAAATAGGAAGAAAAGGGGGAGGGGAGGGTCACGAAAACCACGTGGTCGTTCCACGTGCGAGATTTCCGCAACGCGCCGGCGAGTCGTTGCACGCTCGGCGCCGTCGCTTTCCCAAAGCGCTCTTGCAGTGCACGCAGTTTTGTTGTGCTCCGAAGTGTACTAGTAGCACGTGGTTCCGCTTGTATTATCGGACGCGCCGCCGTGAGCGTGTTTCCGTTTCGGGGATGCTTCCCGCCTTCCACCGGTCGTCAGCATCTGTTTGTGTTTGTTTGTTTTCTTTCTTTTTGGCGGCGTTCGCTTTTTTTTTTTCTTTTGCGTCTTTCTGTTTTTTGTCGTTCGGCGTGCGTGTGTTTTGTGTTTGTGATTGGTCGCTCGCTCATTGCTCTTCGCTCGGCGCTCCAAAGGAGAAGGGCTTTCTAGGGCTCCTCCGTCATGAACGGGTCGTTTGCGCGCTGGCGGGGTTTGAGCCCAGGCCTCTCGCCTATACTCGGTCTCACTTTAACGATTGACCGCGGCGGATGCTACGTGGCATCGGAGCCAATCCAATGCCTTGTAAGTGTCACGTGACCTTCGAAACAATGCAAACACTGTTCGAGTTTTTTTTTTTTTTGTATGTAATTTGTCATGTCTGCAGATTGTGTTGTGTCTTTTGCTAGATGTTTGAGTAGTCTGACTGTTCGTGTCGCTGTTTTTCGGGGGAAAGAATGTGGAGAAAATAAATAGATAGGGAGGGAAAGGGAGGTCTTCGTTCGCTGCTAGATCGTCCTCGGGTCCTCGGCTCGACTGACGCGCGATCCGCGTGGTCACGCGATATATTCACAAGGCTGGATTGGCTGATGATGTCTCGCAGTGTCCGCTGCAGTTCATCGTGCGGCGAAACGGAGTCTAGAGGTGACACTCGCGAGGAGTGGGACTCGGGTAACGATCGCCTGGTGCGGGGAGCGCGACATCGACCCTGCATGCGGCCCCGTCGCGGATCGAGGGAAGCGATTGAGTCGCTTTGTGGCTTCGTGGCGGGATTTTAACACCCAGGTTCCGTCGTCGGGAGTACCTTCCGAATAAATAACGTGAAAATCGATTAACCAAATTAAAAAACATTTTTTTTATTTTTTTTTATTTTAAGGTTGCGTCGGGACTAGTTGATGGTACGAGGCGAAGCTATATTGATAAATGTAACGCACAAATTTCTGCTTGTGGGTGCGTGCGTATGCTTGTATTCCGTTTTTTTGTATGTGTCCCGATTTCTATATTACGTGTTTAACTTCACGTCCGACCGCAGCCTACATGGAGCCATAAGGTCCCTCGATGCTTCTTTTTACGAGTGACGACAACCAATACACACGACAAAGCACATTCCGCCGGAACAAAATGGCGTCATTCAGTTCAGTGTTCTGCTGTAAAGTTCCTAAATCGAGGGTCTTTCTTCTGCTGCGCGCCGCGCCACTCGCTTTCCTAAAAACCTGCACCGTCACGCAGTCGGCGCTTCAAAGAATGTCGCAATACTTGTAGGAAGCTCTTATCTAGGAACTTTAATGGGGCGAAACCAAGCAGCGCGAAAAGCGCATCGTTACGGCGCTCATGTTCTTTCCACGTTTGCCGTCACCTACTCATATATAACGCACAGGGGAGCCGCCATGGTACTGCGCTCTTTTGATTGGTTTAGCTTGATAGCAAACTCGTATAGATGAATGGATGTAAATGGCTATACCCTTTGTAACGGGTGGTAGCTTGCGCCACCTAGCCACAAAGCAAGCGGGCGCCATGACTATGCACTTTTGGCGCCGCTTGATTGGCTCCATCGAATTGTGGCGTCGGCTGTGGTCGCACTTGAAGTGAAAAAAAGTATAATGGTGCTTTTCTCTTTTTAAAAAGAAAAAAGGAAAGGCACTGAATGAAACTATATTTTCTAGATAAAAGCTTCCTATAAGTAGCGACATTATTTGAAGCGCCGGCTGCGTGGCGGTGCATGTTTTAGGAAGCGAATAATGGCGCACAGTAGAAGACTGAACTGAAAGACGCCATTTCGTTCCAGCGGATTGTGCCTTGTCATTTGTATTGTTTGTCGTTATTTGTAAAAGCAGTATCAAGGGACTTTAAAGGACACGTTATTTTTGTCGCGTGCTGGTTATTTTTTATTATTATTATTTTGAGGTGTGCTAAAACACATTCGAATCGAATAGCAGAGCGTCATTCGTATCATAACCTTCACAGCGGAAGGGAAATCCACGACAGCCAGTCCCGTTTTCTTAAACAGTGTTAAATCTAGGGATGACGCTGCGCGATTCGAACCGGCATCCGCACAGCGCTATTACGTTTGTATGCGTGACCGAGAACCGCGGCGAGTTCGTCGATGTTACCAAAGTTTTCAACGAGGTAGATCAAACCACCACGTACTATACCTTGAGTATGGTGAATCCCAGACAAGGTTCTTGTACGATGTCGGCCTCGCTCAAATTTCCGTCTCGACCTCGCCGGGGGAATTAGAAAAGTTACACGCCGAGAGATGAGACGCGAGAAATACGTCTGTATACGAAAAATGTCGGCACGAGTGCCGGCTCACATCGGAAGGGGAAACCAGCATTTCCCGGGTTTGTCCCGCCAACAAAATAGACGGAGAGAAAAAAAAATGGAATTGGTCGAGCGGGACATTGCTGCCATGAACCTGTACGATATGATGATCGTGATACTTCGTGTTCTTCGGGGGGGGGGGGGGGTTTAGGGATTAATTTTGGAATGATATTTATAGTGAAGGGGGAGTAACTTTCGTCTCTTTGAGGACCAATAATTGACAGGTTTAGAGATGAATTTGATAGAAATTAGGGGTATAGCTTTCGTTTCTTTTAGGATGAATTTTGACACATCCAGAGACTATTTTTATAGTAGCGAGGAAGTAACTTTCATCCCTTTGTGGATGAATACTGATGTTTGTAGGGACGAATTTTTTTAGTATTGGGAGCGAATTTCGTCCCTTTGAGAGTAAATTTTGACACTTTTAGAGGGGAATTTGAGAGTAATGAGGGTGTAACTTTCGTCTCTTTGCGGATGCATTTTGACACTTTCAGAGACGAATTTTCTAGTAGTGAGGCCCTTCAGCTGTGAATAATTAATTGGAGTGGTATGTGTGTTTATACAGCCTAGAACTTGGTCTGCCTCAACGGGCGACGAGTCTCCCGGCTGTAGATGAGCAATTTAGCCAGTGCATGTACAACCGCTAGCCTGGGGTCTTTAACGTGTACCACGCAGTAGTGATACACGACCGCACGCCGGTACGATGCCCATCCAGATCGAAACGGGCAGGGGTGGGGCTGGAACCCAGGATCCTGGGTTCTGCAGCGCGAGCTTTCGCTCCAGCTGTGAATAGGAGTGAAAGGTTTGCGGCTTGAATGGCTTCTTGTTCCGAAAAGACATTGTGCAACTTGTCTGAAGAGGTATCTCTTGTGAAAAGTTGTACAAAGTGTCTTCTCAGAACAGGTAGATATTCAATACCGCTGGCCTTTCACTCCCGTTCACAGTTAAAAGGTGGAAATATTGCAGTACATCTGAAAAGTCGCACTTCTTTATTCGAAAAAAGCAAGCCTGTGTTGCCAAACAAGCAGCATCATGTCCTACCCCAATTTAAATGGTAATGATGTCTGTGAAGACTGGAGATATGCGGACAACGCTCGTAAAATTTTAAGGCAGTCTTTAACAGCCAGCATCACTGTTTTACGAAAAACGTTTCACAAGCAATCTGTAGACAAAAATTAGCACTTATATTGTGGAAATATATTTATTCTGGAACCACACAACACTGGAAATAAAAGCGATCACTCATAACTAGAAAATATACAAAAGAAAATACTGCGATCTTGGCACTGAAGTACTTGCCAAAATTTAACATGACGACATATATAGGTGTGTTCAATGGTTCTTAGTGCTGCGGAACGAGCCCGAAAAATTGGTGCCTGCACATTAAAAGTTTAAGCTTTCACTGAATGTGCATGTTACCTGTTGAAGTTGTAAGACATTTCGCCTCCTTTCTGTGAAACATGATACCAACTTGCCAGGGCCAACGGTGGACATGTTTTCAGACGACAGAGTTTGCAATGGTTGTAAACTGTGACGTCATTTTCTTCTAATCACAACAGAAGGCGCTCTTTCATCTGCCCGTTGTGCCTATCGGGAGTTACAACCATCGCTAACTCTGTAATCTGCAAGCATGACTGCTATTGACACTCCAGTTTGTTGGCCGTATTTTTCACGTGAAGGGAGCTATAGGCCTTAAAATTTCTGGAGGAAAAATTCACATTCAGTGAAACTTTAATTGAGCTTTCTACATGCAGGACCTGATTTTTCGTTCACAGCACTAAAATCTATTGTAGACACTTTATATATCAACTCGAGAATAAGAGATCTCGGAGACAAACCTACCAAGAGACAGCTCATTTCAATGTCATTTCTTTTTGCGTAAAAAAAGTTACTATTAAAAATCTAACACTGAAAAAGCCCCCGGACATAAAATATGTGGCAGTTAAATGACTATAGTAGGTGACGACTCAAGAATGTAGGGCGATGGAAAGGAAGCTGGGAGAGGAGGAAATGGACGTAACGCTGACGCGAGGGGAGGCCCCTTCCCCTCGCCAGCGTTGCGTCCGCTTCCTTTTCTCCCACCTTCCTTTCCTCGCCCTACCTTTTTAACCCGCAACATACTATATATATAGTATGTTGCTGTTTTATTTTTCCTGCTTTTGTGGCTTTATGTAACAATCCAGCATGTAACCCACTTTTTGTCTGTTCCTTTATATAATGTTTTTTTCAGCAGTCACCCCCCACCTTATGTAATGCCCGTAAGGGCCTTTAAGGTTTTATAAATGATGATGATATATATATACGTATATAAAGAAATGCTGTCATCGATTTTTGGTTTTCAGAGAATATGGGTGCTCAAGAAAGTAGAAATAATGCGCGCTTTAATGCTAATGTATTCCTTAAACGCATTACACAAGCACAAAAAAAGCAACATAAATATTTTTTTTGTCTTTTTGAATTTAGGCTAGTCAGCAGCCTTGTACCCATACAGCCCAGCTTTGAGTGCTTGAAACCTATATGGCTCTCGAAACGAACAAATGTGGGACGATATTTAACAAAGTACTGAAGGTCGAAAACTCATGCCAGGCAGAAACAAAGTGCCACAGCTTCTAAGGGCCCTCTGCCTCATAGGCCAGATTTTCGAAGAGCACACTGCAGCGCTCAGTTGATATCCCGGACACACTGCGATGTGATAGACTGCGGGTCACGTCTGAAACGAAGCTTGAAAATTAAGACAAATCATAAAATCAAAATCTTTCCAGCAAAGATTAAAAAAAGGCCTATATTGTATACAGCAGACGCAGGTAACCGATGATTGGCTAGCTGAAACAGGTACGACGGTACGATATATGAAAATAAGTCGGTGTGTTCACTTTTCCGCAGAACAAGGGGGCCGTCAATCGCAGCGAACAGGGGATGGATCTTTTAGCGAATGGCGGCATACAGTACGTACTCCCTAAACCTAACACCCCAAACCAGTTACGTAACTATTGTTTTGGGCAAATCGAAGCTAAGGTGGTCATTGCTGCAGCTGGAATATCTTCCTCAGGGTAGGTCAAGGTGAAACTTTAATCTCGAGTCGCGAACTCGCACCAGGCCTCATAGGAACCGCCAAGGTTTCGACAAGCTGGTTTCGGCAAGCTCATATCGCCTCGGTCGCTGGCAGCACGACGACCGAGGCGATATGCGCGGAAAGTCGCTTTCGATGAAACGTCCCAGGGTTTGTAGATGAAACGTCGCAAGATTTGTCGATGAAACGAACACGGGAACTTTTCGATGAAACTAACTCGCATTAAAACGTCGCTGTGTCGACGAAACGATCTGCCGATGAAACATCGTTTCTTTGATGAACTGATTGCCACCGGGCCATAGTTTCGAAGTGCAAGGCCTGCAGTTTACTTCCGTTTTCGCTCACACGGGCGAGTACGCGCTCGACCGCGTCGGACAGCGAGCGCCTATCGTACAGGGCAATCCTGCGGCTCTATAAAGAACCTTCTAAAATGCCTATCACAAAAAAAAAAGAAACACACACAAAAAACAGCTATATTTTTACATTTCTTGTCACATATAATACACACCAAAACTTCAATTGGACGTGCAGCGCACTGACGTTGAACCGACGCTGCCAACTTTCATGAGCGGCTTGATAACCAAGTTGTACAACTTATTAAAATAGCTAAAGTAAGTGTGACTAACTGCAAACAAAGTAATCGGGGTTTTCTTGGCCCTACAGCAAAACCTCGGTGTTCGTTTTCTGTAGCCTTTGTTACGTACTTTAGCTGTTTAATACGTAACATCGCACCGTCACCAAGCCCCTCGTAAAGTTTGGGCCGTCTGTTCGACTTCAGTACGCTGTACGTCGACCAGGACGTTTTGGGGTGTCGTATATCTGACAAAATGTGTAAACTACACCTTTTTTTATATAGAGGGTATAACGTTTTTGTTGCTCTACAAGTAGCCAAAGTATTTAAAACTCACCATTCAATCGGTCAGAACTCTGCCGTCACCGCTTCGGAGACGCGGAAGCGATCGTTGGAGAGTAAGTATAGCCTCTTTGCCGGCGCCTCCGCGTCGCTCCGAATCCGTTTTCATGTTTTTCGCGGACGGAGACATTCACTAAATATCCACGGGGGTCACAATTTCTAAATCCCGGGACCAAAATCTTGCTTTGCCAAGGCTTGTTTCCAAAATAGCTACTCGAGTGGTGCTTCATCCACTTCACGAAGGCTTGCGGCAGCCATAGTCGAAGAGGGGACTAAGTATTTATTAAAGGAGCAACTCCAGTGGGAGCAACGAAAGGTCCGAGGGACGAACTGTACGAGTTACCACTTCTGAAAAGAGGGCGCTAGGGTCGTGGGGAGGTACAATACCTGTTAATCCTTTTACGCACTTTTTTTTTTTTTAAATAGTGTAGTCGGTGAAAGATTTCAGGGAAGCTCCTCCCATCTCTTTCCAGTTTAGCAGAGCAAACGCAGGAGAGGAGGCGACCTCCTCTCCGGAGGAGTGGTGGGAGGAGCTTCTTCTGAACTCTAAAGCCGGGGTCACACTGCTTATACATGAAGAGAGTCTGCAAACAGATTCCAACGCGAGTAACCGCGAGATTCGTGCTTCGAATGCCGCATGGCAGAAAGACGACGTTCTCTGGACCCAACATTTCTCTCGACGCGCGCGCCTGAGCCAGTCATCGAGCGACTGGACCTGACGTGTCGCCTTTTTCCGGTTAGGACATGTTTTCGCTGTTTTTATTTTCGATCCACAAGGAAGGCGAAAAATCGGAGAATTCGAGGGATGCACGCAGTCGCCAAATGAGGCTGGAAGCGTAGCATCTCAGCGTGGAGAAAAGCAAGCCACTGGAACATCTGACAGTGCACTGTGTTTTATGTGCGTATACGACGCCTTGGAACTACTTTTCATCGTTTGCGCGGAAGCCGCCACCGAACTTCGCAGTTTGTTCCGACCTCCGACTGCGCAGGAGCGATCACTCCAATGTGTTTTGTGCGTTCTTTGTGTGCACGCCACCACTACGGAGTACAACAGTTCTTCGAAAACACTATCGCGCAAGCATGCGTGCAGTGCTACCAAAGGTACGGACGCGCGGGCGTAGCACCGTGCTAAGCTTTGTTTGCACAAAAAAGCGCCAAAAGAGCACCTTCTGAAGCTGCGCGTTCGAGTCCGAGCCTCTAACGCTCCATGCAAGGTGCAAACGCATATGTAATCATGGCCGTTGTCCATTCAGTGAAGACGGTTGTCTCCGAGCGCATACGCAATCGCGAAGGCAAGTCAACAACAACCGTACAAAGCAAATGATAAAAAAAATCAGTGTTCTCTTGACAAACGCGAGGTTCTCCGAGAAGACGCCGACGCTGGGTGGTCCTGTGCGAGTGCTTCGTCTTTTTCGCCGGCGGCGTCGACGTGGACCGCAGCGCGCGTTTTTTGCTCTGAAAACGACGCCGATCCGGCGCTGATGCTGTGCCGAGTTGTCGGTTGAGCAGCGATGCATCGGCGCTGTATCGCCGCTCACCACCGGGGAACAACACGTCGGCGATGAGACATGCACCACTGTGGAACCACATTGGCGATAAATCGCGTGCAAGTCAGAGCGACGTCAGTGCCGTTTTCCAGCGCCGAATCGGCGCTGCGCTGTATGTGTGAACGGGCCTTTAACCTGTCCCCGACTATAGTTGAACCTCTACTATGGCGCCTGGATCGCGTCTCTGACTTTCGATCCAGAAACGCCTGAGGTCACGTAAACACGATCGGAACTGTGGCTAAAGAGCCTTTGTCTGAAGGCGCTCGTCGAGTTACGACCGGTGGCGCGCCCTTGCAGAAGTTCCCAATCTTTCGCAACTTCTTTCAGTGTGATTATTTCAAGAACCGTATAATCAGTAAAGGAAGTTCTAGTTAAAAAAATTGGGCAGAGACACTAAAAACTGCTTACGTGTGGGAATGCAAAAAACATTATAGTCCCTTGAAGGTTGAACATTTCGGCAGACGTCTGCCTGGTTGGGTTAAACGTTATACATAAAGTTATTTATAATTATAGTCCCTTTGGTGAAATGTTTTCGATGGATGCTTTCGACATGCATTAAAGTACTTTCTGCTGATTCGGTGTTTGTGTTTGCGTATACGTTGGCCACGGACCGGAAGCATTCGGACGATTTTGCTGCAGAACGATGATTAGTCAGCCAGAACCGTGGAGCCGCCGTGGCGTTGGGGAATCTTGTCTCCCACCCCGGAGGCCCGGGTTCGATTCTCACCCAGGCTGAGATGTACAAATATTTATTTTCAAATCGGTTAAACTTTTTGTTTTTGTTTACAGGAACATTTGTGAGGAATTTGACGTCAATGCGAGCATTTTTGACGTGTTTTTACTCTTTGCGCCGTCGGCCATTTTTGGTACCAACGCTCGGTCAAGCCGCCGCCACGCCGTATTTTCGCGTATAATGGGGCATATAATTAGGGTTGTTCGTTTTCGGGTTTTATATTTTTGTAAATTCGGGCGGTAAAAATCGGGTGCTATTTTTCAAGCTGATAATCGGGGAGAAGTCGGGGTTTTTGTGAAAACATTCCGAAATTCGGGTTTTTTCGGGTTAAATTTACAAATGTACTCAGATATACATTCGTTTTTTTGATCGCAGGGTATTACGAGCTTCTTAATGCTAACGTCTTAAAATTAGGGATATGTTTCAAGCTGGTAATTGGGGGGACATCAGGGTTTTCCAGCTCCTACTGTCGTCGGTCGCTTCGAGGGAAGCACCTCCCATAGAATCCTCCTCTCCCTCAATTGTCAACAAGAACCCGGCCGTTCGAGGCACGGTCGTCTTCGATCAGATATTTCGCTATAGAATAAACCTGTTAAAGGAGCGGTGCAACGATATTCAATTGGAATGTTTTTCACTTTAGACGAGCTTACTGGCACTAGTGGGACGCAAGGATACTCGCACACAATGCCACTGGCCAGGAAACGCCTTTGTTGCGGTGTAATTTCAAGGATAAAAGCGACCATTTTCATTCAATCTCCCCTTTGCAAAATATGATGACGTAACGTGGGGATCGCAGTACACCCCAATGTCGATATTTGAATGCGGTTCATAGATTGGACCCGAGCATTGCATGGATACTCGATTTGGGCTCGTGATAATTACTAGCTCGAGAAGTATTCGGGTAGTCGCCCGCGTCCAATCGCTGCAACGACGACAATAGCCGAGCTATCCCAATGTCTGGAGCTCAGCGCGTGTCCTGTGCTTTGCCAACCCCAGCGCGTGGCTATGATCAACATTGGCGGCATATAATCGGCTCCAGATCACGTGGCCGCTTGTTCTGGCTGCGAGTTGAGGGGGTAATCGCTGCTCGTTTCTCTATAATTTTTTTCTGGGACTTGTATTGCGTGGGGTGAAAAACGAACGCGTGTTTCATAGGTCATTAATGTCAGGGATCCGTTCTAAGCGGTATTTGCGCAAAGTATAAAAATTGTTGCATCGCTCCTTTAAGTTGTCCCGATCTGTTTACGCGACTGATGGCTCGGATGTTGTTCGTGAGAAAGGTGGACCGCCAGCGAGATGGCCATGCTGCCCGAGAGACCCTGCTTGGCGTCGACACCTAACAGCCGGACAAAGGGGGATTGATAGTGCATTTCACAAGCTGCGTGCAGCAGGGCCGAAGCTACGTGGCGTGCCGAGGCGGTTCCACCTGCACAGCGGAGGGACGGAATGTCCCTCCGAGGCACCAACGCCTATTGTCGCTTTTCTTCAGGCGGCCTCTATAGAATGTCACGGTGAGTTAGGCGCGCTCGTTGGGCGGTTGGTTGAGAGCCGTGTAGGGTCCACAGTGCTGCAGGCAGCTTTTGAAATTAACTATAGGTCACTGTTGTCCCGAGGTAGGGTAGATAGCGTGTGTGCACCCCAATCTCCGTGCGGCGTAAAAATAAATAGGTTGGTTATGTGGTTTTGAATTCGGGGAGAAATCGGGTTTAACCCGATTCTCCTGAAACATGTTCGGGGTGTAAAAATCGGGTAAAATCGGGTTTTACCCGAAAACGAACAACCCTACAAATAATGCTTCCGCGTTAGAAGATTGCCTCGGAGGCTCGGAGGTATACACCTTTTTTCTGGTACTAGTTGAAGCCCAGTTTCTTTTTTTTTTCGTTATGGCACGTATTGATATGGAATTACCCATGTAGAGTCGTGGACGATATAAAAAAAAAAGAAGTTTACAAGCGAGCGAGTGGCTTGAAGACCTCTATTGGTATCTAACGGAAGAAAGCTGAGCTATTTCTGCGGCTGTTCGATTTTTGTCGTTACTCCCCACCTGGTTGGCAATCGATTGCTGTGCGTGTCAACACTGATAGTAATAGTACTTGGTGAAAGAAGAAAAAAAGAAGAGACAGCTTTTTGTTATTGATCCCGCAGACTTATTGTCATACTCAAAAAAACAACAACAAAAAAACTGATCATTCCCCCTGCCGATCCGGTGAACCCTTCCACGCTTGTTTTGGCATTTTATGGCGGGGACGCCCCCTGTATTCAGCGCAATCAACATAATAAACTCAGCAACAGCTTGTCATGTGTTGAGTGACGACAAAAATTTAACAGCCGCTGAAGCCTCGATAATGGTTGAGCTTTCTTCTGATAATAGCGCGGCAATCCTGGCTTGTAATCCACGCGTTTGCCTGGGCTTTTTCATCTCGTCCGCTACTGTATACAGTGCGCGACACTGACAGCGCGAACACGACATCGTCACCCTTTTGCATTTTACTTCTAGAAGCTATCGGCGAGCGCCAAAATGTACCGCTTAAGTTAGTGGCCCGATTGAGCACGGTCCGTAACACCAGTAGGTTTTATGACCGCCCTTCAATTATAAAAATAAAATAAAAGCTCATTCTTGCGTCGGATCCGATAGGGTGCCGTCGCCTTTGAAAGGGCTGGCACACCTTCACCCGTGAATCTGGCGGCACTCTTCGCGGGAAAGCCGCCTTTCTTTTCTGTCCGCCACACCCTTCGCTGGCTGCAGCACGTGCACTCGAGTCTTTCGGCGGGAACGGGGTATCCAGTTTCCCTCTCGAGGGGGTCATGCATGACAGGGAGAGCGCCGACGGAAGAGCGCGAGGCACGAGAACACGTGCGATTAGAGCGCGCGACACGACAGCGCTCAACCGGTTTAGCGCGTGTCACGAGAGCGATATCTGGGCCAGGGAATGGGTTGTAGTCTAGGTCAGTGGTTCTCAAATGGGATTCTGGGGTCCGCGAAGCCCTCTCATCACCCCCCCCTCCGCCCTTTTCCCGCTTTTCCTAAAGAAAAAGTTTTTCTTAACCCCCTGACTAGGTGACGCAAGCTACCGCCCGTTATAAAGGGCAGCCGTTACCATTTATTCATCTTAGTCCTTTTACTTGATGCTTCTTTCTTGTCCTGTCTTTTTTAGGCCGTTCTACTGAGAGAGGGCGAGAGAGAAAGTGGACAGGGCTGCCGGGGCTTTTCCCCTTGCTGGAGCGTTAGAAAGAGTGAAAGTTCCGGATGAGAGGCTTCACCGGTGTTGGGTCTATTCATTGCCCGAACTTCGTGCTTTCTTCTCTGTTTTTAACTCCCAAACTTAATTAGAGCCACGTGCTTCCATGGGGACAGTCATTGGACAGAAAGCGTCGAATACTGTCCGAGGACGTACGTAGCTTGCACGGAATCCGGCAAGGCGAGTGCGGCTGCGAGGTCTTTAAGCTCCATCGCTTTCCTTCCACATGACCCCGATTATCGGCAACAGTGGCTTGCGTCCCTAAACCGAAGGGTCTTTTCCCTAAGGCGATCCTCTCGACTGTGCGCCGAACATTTTGTGAATGGAGCGCGCAACGCACTTAAAGCAGAGCTGGCAGTAATGTAATTACTGTAATGAAATTACAGTAATTTAATTACTTTTTCCAGTAATTAGTAATGTAATTCATTACTTTTTGTAGCAGGTAATTTAGTAATGTAATGAATTACTCCAGCGACGGTAATTGTAATTAAATTACCTAATTACTTTTTCGCACCAGGCATATTTTTTGTGTCCACAATACACAAGAGTGCTTTTCTTTTTATTTTTATTTTTCCTCTACACCTTTCCAAAAAACGCTCTTTGGCCGCCGCTATGTTGCTGATGCTAATGCGGCTGGTGCGACTCTCGCGCCCGCTATCAGCTAGACATTTTCTGCCACTCTCTTGAACTGTGAAAACCCGCTCAGCGCGATTCTCTACCTATGTTTTGCGGTTTTGCATTCGACGTATTCTGGCCCCTCTTGAAAGTTTCCGCTTACTTTTTCTGATGCATGCTGCGTACCCTCTCTGTGTTATCTTCCACTGTGAGAAATAGGGCTGGTAAGACCAGAGCCGGCAACGGGAAAAAAAGACCAGAGCCGGCAACGGCAACGGAACACGTGAGACCAGAGCCGGCAACGGAAATTTCTGATCCAGACGATGATTTCTTCAGCATCAGGCGGACAGAAGCGCATCGTCCAGACGCTGACAAATTCCACCGTTGGAAGCACAGCGATACCACAGAACTTTCAGTTTTGGAGAGCTTTCCGAAGATGAAAGAGCTCTTCGTGCGGTTCAACACCGGGCTACCTTCGTCTGCTCCGGCCGAAAGGTTGTTCAGCATGGCAAGGGACACGTTGTCCTGCAAGAGGGGATCTCTCTCCGACGAAAATTTTGAAGCGCAGCTGCTCCTGAGATGCAACAGAGAGTTCTAGCTGTGTGCCATGAACTGTGTAAATAATGTAAATAAAGTTATCTGTAAAAGGAAGTTATCAATAGCTCCTTTATATTTAAAAGTATACAAAAGTAATGCGAAAGTAATGTCATTACTTTTAAAAGTAATTTGTAATGGTAATTAATTACTTTCTGGCTGTGGTAATTTGTAATGTAATTTAATTACATTTCAGCAATTTTCAGCAAAGTAATTAGTAATGTAATTTAATTACAAAATATGAGTAATTTGGCCAGCTCTGACCTAAAGGAGCTGTGCAACAATTTCAGGGCTTTGCTTAAATAATTGTGGAAGTTGATGCCTGACACTTCTGAAGTGAACTACAGAAAACAGATTTTGCCTGGATACCCTAGTTTTTATTTAAAAAAATGAAAAAGATCCAGGTTTTTGCCACCTCTCAACTCGTACATCGTCTTCCGGGTCACGTGCGCAGTGACGTCGATGGGGTAGGCGCGGGTTCCGGTAAAGTTCTCTCTCTAGAGCCATCAGTGAGCAGCGAGAACTCATCCGCTCGCGACCGCGTGACCACGTGCTGGCGGGCGCAGCGCGAACAATATGGTGAAAGGAGGAAAGTCTCATCCGGGTCCGGCCATACCCGTCCGGCCCTGTCCCCTCCCCCTCCGGCTTCTGGCGGCTGTTCGCGGTAGCAGATAGAGCTGACGGTTTTGTGGACCTAGGATAGATGGCGCCACTAAAACTCCGTATAATAAAAGTTTTGTCGATGATACCAGGTTTTTGACGCATTTATATTTATGTTGGAACGACAAGATTTATAGAAAAGTTACCTTTTATCGAGCAGGTATTCGCACAACTTGCTATCTTTCTACAAGACCCCCATTGACGTCATGCCGCGTGTTTCTCATGGCCGCCGCTCGCGGCTGCAGGTCGGGGAATATTCTAATTTTTGCCTCGCTATTACGCGGCGGAATCGCAACATTTCGATGAAAGGAGGTGTGTTTTCTGTCATTTGTGACAAGGTGAACAATGTCAAAAGTAGAAGATGCCAATTCTTTCAACGTTAAAATCGTTGCACAGCTCCTTTAGCGCTGTGCCGTCGAAGAACATGGGGTACGCTCTAGTGATGCAAAACTATCGATAAATTGACTATCGATACTATCGATAGTTTTTCGATAGTTGATTGTCGATTAGTACTATCGATAGTACTATCGATAGTTTTTTTACTATCGATAGTCAGATTTCTGCCGACTATCGATACTATCGATAGTACTATCGAAAGTTTTGCACCGCTAGAGCGAACACAGTTGCCGCATCGCCGCTCGCCTCCCTTCCTCCTCTCTTCGCCCAAACTCCCGTCTTCGTCATCACTGAAAGCTGAACCAAAGTTGGGATGGTAAGTGCTTGGGCTAGTTGGTGTCCCATTTGAAAAAATAAAGCGAGAAAAAGAAGAGGGAGCGACGCAAACTGCTAGTGTCGCAAAACTATCGATAGTAAACCGTCGACAGTACTATCGATAGGTTTACGATAGTCGACTATCGATAGTTTCCCGATAGTCGATTAACGATAATTTTCCGATAGTCGACTATCGATAGTACTATCCGATAGCTTTTCGATAGTCGACTATCGATAGTACTATCGATAGTTTTTCGATAGTCGACTATCGATAGTTTTTTACTATCGATAGTCAGAGTTTTCGATAGTCGACTATCGATAGTACTATCGATAGTTTTGCATTCCTAGTACGCTCGCAAGGTGCGTCCAAGTCTTCTCGTTATAATTGCTGTTTCAGCTTGTAACTTTTTTTAACTGAACTTTTGTTGCGGCCATTTTTTTTAAAGGTAAATTACGCATGATTAAACGCTCGGTCGCCGCCCAGATGTAGTGCTAGTGGTACGGTCCGGATTCCGAAGTTTCAGAACTCACCGTTATCTTATTCAAAAGTTATAGGCAATTTCCTAAAACACCCAGTGGAATGGGGCTCGTTCGTTGCCGTGACGCCTAAGCTGCAAATTCGAAAACATTGGGACCTGGTCCGACTGCTAGCGCTACATCTAGGCAGAGACCGAGTGTTTTGCCAAACGTAATTTGTTTGTGCAACAAAAAAAATATACTGTACTTTTTTTTTCGGTGACATTTGGTGCTTGTTGTTTTGAGATAATTTGAAGGATTAGTCGGCAAGAAAGAAACGACGCTTCCTTAATTTTCAATCGCGATTTAAGTTGTTTTTTTTAGCTTCTCGCTATCTGGTTGCTATAGGAGTGGATTTATTTGTGAGTAATCGCGCAAACCAACCGTTTTGAAGGGTTGTGCCGCTCGGCTCTGGCGTCCGTACCTTAAAGGGGGACTCAAGCGGTTTTTGGGGAAGCTACTTTTTGGTGCGATGGCGTTAAGGAAGTGTCAGTGAATGAGTATCTTCAGTTTTAGAAGGCAGAACCGCCTATTAATCACGCAGGAATAAAATACGTGCGGACTCTTTTCTGTACTTGCGAGGACCAATGAAATTATCGTATGTTTGAAAATTTTGGCGGCCTTTCTTTCCCCGCTGCGTTGGAAACAACCGCAGCGGCAGACCAATCACAGGTCGAGGAGAACTGGTGGCGCGCGTTGCATGCCGGTCGTGCCGGTCGCGGGCCGGCTTCTTCTCTGCGAACATGGCGTCGGTGGTGATCGTTGGCGTGGTCGGCGTGGTGGAAGCTCATCGTTCCGCGTAAAAGCGCTATCCTTGACTGTGAATTTTCGTCGTGTGTCGCTATGATAACCCAGCACGTACTAGAAGGGAAGATCCACCTACTCGTGCGGCGATGTCGTGGCGGCACTCTCAAGACAGCAGAAACGCCCGTGCCGTCGTGTTTGTTTACTTCGACTACAGTGGTGCTTTCTAAGCATTTGTGTCCTCGAACATCGCCCGGATTTCTTATTTGGCGCATTTCATGCGTGTGCTCAAGTTCAAGGTATTACTGGCGCGTACCGTATAAAGGATGCGAATTTTCACGCGTTTTCATCACCGGAGAAAAGTGATTAGTGTTAGCAATCCTGAACGCTCGCAACGTCTATCTGATCACGAAATCATATTTCTACGTTGCTATATCGCTGCTAAGATTACATTGTCTTTTATAATCGTAGAAAAGGCGTGTGGCGATATTTGTACTATTGTAATGTCGTGTATTAGAGTCGTGATCGTCCAAGACGGCGTACTGCATCTTTTTATTTTCTTTTTTCATCCACTGTAGCCTGCAAGCCTATCAAGAAAAATAATAATAAAGCTTTTGGCTATAGAAAACTGTCTGTCTATATTCTGTTACGGCATTGAGTAGCAGTGCGTCCCCTTTTTAGAGGGGCCGCTGAAACAGCTGACGGCGGCGTATAGAAGCGGTCGCCGTGCTGACGACCCGCTGCGCTTGTTGTAGTGGTTGCAGGTGTGTGTACGCGCGGCGCTGAGCGGTCGTTCCGGTCGCTCCGGTTGCAACGGACGCAGTCGTAAATACGCGCTCGTTGCACATGTCTGAACCAGCCTTCCCTCCGTCCTCCCGAGGCGAAAGTCAACGTGGCGACATCGCTTGACATCACGTACCAGAGGTAACGCTGCGATGTCAAACGTTGGTTTGGTTAGGACTTGCCCAAACCGCAAATCGAAGAACGCCCGAAAAGGTCTGCGTTTCGTCGTCCTCGGAACCCGAACATGACTCCGAAGCGCTGCTATCGTCCACATCGCACGTCGGAGTGGCGTCATAGGAAATCATCCCCAGGTCGGCTGTCCGCCGAAGAATTTCAACCTCTAACGGCGTCAGGTCCTCGAGCGTAGAGAACTCCGCCATGATCGAAGCTCGAATGACAAAGAGGTTCGGCCGATGCGGCTACCTCGGGATCACTGCGCGACGGAACGTCGTCCAACGCCATTGGCCCGAGATCCTTTTGATAAGCGTGCGAGGACCAATGAGAGTGGTTTCGTTTTCGGATGGATCCGAGGTTTGGCGGCCTTCAATTACATTTTTATTAAAGAAATAATCACCGTATGACTATACTTTTTGGTTTTTAGGGATACTTAGGGCGTCTAAATTCAGCTGTCATCATCAAAACACGAGACTCCAAAACCGCTTCCGGAGTGTCCCTTTAAATAGCATTTTCCATACCTTGCGAACTGAAGAGTCTATGCTGAATGCTGGGCTAGTTGGTATTGTTCTTGGGTTGCCAAAGGCATGGTAGCGCTTATTAGACGAGGACAACAGAAAGGAAGATAAGACAAACACGAGCGCTCGTGTTTGTCTTATCTTCCTTTTTGTTGGCCTCGTCTAATAAGCGCTACCATGCCTTTGGCAACCCAAGATGAAGAGTCTAAAATAATTTGTGGAGTCATTTCTTTCTCGATCTTTTTTTCTGTTTTAAACATTGTACTGGAGTCAGGCACGTAGCAAGAATTTTGTTTCGGGGGGGGGGGGGGGGGGCGCCCATGACAAAATGCTGTATGAGGGGGAGGGGGAGAGGAGGTCCCAGCAAAAAGGGAAGATTTCTGGGGGGGGGGGGCTACGTGCCTGACCGGAGTACGCGCGAAATTAGAGGGAAATACCACTTGATTTTTGTTCTCGAGAAGATATATTGAGTTCTTTTTACATCTCCCTGGATGTACACAAGTGAAATCCTGCACTTTGATTCCGTCTAAATACTGATTAAAATGACCACCAAAGTACCACAGCGCCGATGCAAACGACCGAAAAACTACAAGGAAAACAAACGAAGGGGAAGTGATGAGCAGCTCGGCCTCCAAGCCCGTCGGACGGAGTGATCAATCGATATCGGCGGCCTTGGCAAGGCCGTTGCCGCTCTCGAGAGTCCCCACCGACGGCGTGTTGTGTTGTTTCTGGCGGGCGTTGCCCTCTCCCTGTTCAAGCCTCACCCCCCTGATTTCTCCGCAGAAAACAAACTTACGGCGAGATAAGATTTCCGCCCTCGCTTAATCATACTCGAAAATTTAGGGCTGGTTCAGACGTTAGAGAGTTTTCGTTGATCGTCTCGAAGCATGCACCAAGCCTAGCTTGGAGCTAAAGCTCGCGTCCGCGTTGGTAGCATACGGCATTCGAAAAATGGCGCAGCTGAGATTGGCTTCAGATGCTGCATTATCGTATGCGTCTATTGACATTCGGTGACCGTAGCGGACAGACTTTATTGCGCGAAAGGAGACGGTGGTGTGACGAGATCAGATGCGTACTTGGACTTTTCCGTCGTGCTCTTCTTTGGACGGAAGGTGAACAAAAACAGGTCCATCTTCTCCAACGTTTAAGATTTGGACATGCCTTACAATAAAAACATGTGGTTTTCTTCTTCTTTTGAACATCGGGTTAAAGTATTAAACTACCTAAGCAGTGTCGCAGAGAGTTCAGTGTATATATGTGTTTCCTTTCAAAACAAAATAAAGCTTCAAGATTAAGGATTTCTTACCGCGAGGTTTGACATTTTCTTATACTTGGGCCACACGGGCAACTCGAATGCCATTTACAACGAATGACATTCGTGTGATCAACGAATCAGCTCGCGATCTGTCGCGCGTCGAACGCCCCACGCTCGGAGTGTCGCGCGCTGATTGGCCGATCGTTCAAATGTCATTCGTTGTAAATGGAATTCGAGTTGCCCGTGTGGCCCAAGTATTATTCAGGGCAGCTCGAATTCGGTTCTTTTTTTTTTTTCTGTTTTCGACGAATTCGATAAAGCCAGCTCGGGTGTTGATTTCGAGGTTCGTCGGTATTTACTGAAGACGCGAAACCCTAGGTGTAAGTATCTGGATTAGTACCTCGGGGATACCTCCGC
Organism: Ixodes ricinus; assembly: GCA_037355805.1. Taxonomy (NCBI): domain Eukaryota; kingdom Metazoa; phylum Arthropoda; class Arachnida; order Ixodida; family Ixodidae; genus Ixodes; species Ixodes ricinus. The sequence goes on from JAZHYW010012271.1 coordinate 89,167, forward strand.
ACCTCCATGCACTTCCTATGGGGACAATACACCGCGCCGATAGTACCTCCAATCCTACCTTGACTCGTTCATGAGTGCTCCCGTCACCAAATTAGGTCGGGTTGGCGTTGGAGCCCGAGGCTGAGTCGGCGGCCGTCGTTGAGCACGGAACGCGGCGGTGCTCCCCGGCCTCGCTAATTGCGACGGACGAGGACGAGTCTCCGCTCCTTCTTCGCCGGCCCCTCGTTGGCCCCTAAGGGGTCATATCTCGGATTTGCTTCGTGGAATGCCCGAAATTGGAGTGCGCTGCTGCAGTGTTTTCTTTCAACGTCGCAGCCTGGTGAAGTTCTCTTTGTCCCTTCTTACGCCGAAACGTCAAATGTGGACCGAATTCGGGTTACATAATTACCTTCCTGAAGTTCGTGAAACACTTTACACTGAGTGTCTTTCTGGGCGTCATCGTGCGTGCGACGAGTCGGTATTAGAATGAAAACCGAATTGGACCATATTCCGGCTTATCATGGCGCCACGCGTTAGTCGTGTGTGAGATGGTGATTTTGTTCCGAGCAGACCTTTCTATATATTGATCTTACTTAAAACGCACTGCCAGCTGTGAGACCAAGGCAAGGGGGTAGGCTCGTTGAATGTAATAGCACCCTCATACACGTAGAATAGGGTTAACGTGGCCGGAGACATTCGAACTTTTTACAGGGTTGGTCTATAAGCAGTTTCATTCATCGGTACATTTATTTAACGAGGAAGTAGTTTCTAAAATACTCCGTGTTGAAGTGATAGGACGAAATGCATTTGTTGCGTTTAGTGTAAAGGGGTTTGCGTATAAAGCATTTTAGTATATCAATACAGAATAAGAAATAAGGGCAGACACAGAAAACACGAGGACGAATAAAACATCTTCTCCGTGCTCGTGTTTTGTTTCTTCTCTTATTTCTAATTACCGTTTTCAGCAAGATCTCCATTTGAAGTCAATACAGAAGTTGTCATGTAGCGAGTGAACATAATAATTACATCAGAGTCTCCATCCTTGTAGTACTTGTAGGAAGTACGCTTTAAGTGGTTTTCAGCTGTCGGCAGAGTTCGTCTGTTTTGAAATAAGGGTAATGACACAGGCTAGCTGGTGAATGGTCATACTTATAAAACCCCGAAACAAAAAGAAAACGAAAAAAGTGACAACGCAACGACGTTTCAAACCCCGAAACAATGAAAGAACAAGAAAGAAGAAAAAGTGACAACACAACGATGTCTCAAGTAGGATGTAAAACAAATCGCGGCAGCTTTACTTCCGACGTTTTTTGGTTGTAGACGTTTTGTTCAGTGAATGGCTGCCAATCTGGTATTGCATATTCAATTGCTGGTAACTGCAAGGACTTCCATGCCGTTAATTTGATCTTATCTAGCGAAGACCTTCCCGTGGCGCCGTGATTTCATTGACAGTTCTTAGCTGGCAACTAGTTTTGTTAATTTATGTTCTGATACTTCGTAAGTAACGATTGACATTATTTCGGAAATCTGCCGCACATGTTTATTACCGTTAGCTGGAACGAAAGTATATGTATCGATCGCGTTTTTCATTAACCCTTGAGCAATTTAGCGTAAAAGAAAAAAAAACGAGCAAATTATTATTCACTTCGGTTTTACTACATTCCAAAAATTTCTTATGTGAATTTGGTTTACGGAAAAGCTTTTGCAGTTTATGCAGCGTGCTACGTGAAGCGCAGTTGCGCTCAGCTCAGCGTCCGTTGCTAGGACGAAGAGCTCGATCCAGAAAATCCGGCCCCGCCTTCTCTCCTGCCCACCGTTCCGCCGAAGTTGGATTAACGAGAACACAAAAGAGCGATGGATATTCCACCATCACCCTAAAGCTGACAGTGCAATGGAAGCTACGAACTCGCTTAGCAAATCAACCGTCTCCTTTTCGTCACCTGACCCTGCTCTCTGCGCGTGTGACGGGTGCATATCTGATCACGTGGCAAAAGATAAACGCATGGATGATCTAACGAGCCCGTAGCTTCCGCTGCACTGTCAGCTTTCAGGTGAACGGTCTCGCGCTTCCAACAGCAGACGCGGACTAATTTTCGTCATCCTCGTTATCACGCTTGGAGCTTACGTTATCGCTTCTCTGCGTGTAGCAACGGCGAGTTGTTGCGGCGATTAGGTCGTGTAATGCACAGAGAAGAGCAGATAAAAAAAGTGGCTAGAAGCGACTTTGTCTTTCACGCTTCTATGCTTCCTTTCCAGTAGAAACGTCCTGAACTTCACCTTTGCTACTGTCATGAAATAAAAATACTTTGACGTTTAGACAGCATAACGTCGGTTACGCTGTGGATGAGAAATTTAGCCAGCGCAGTACGACTGCTATCCCAAGGTCTTTAAAGGGATGCTGAACCGAAATTTGGAGCACACAAAACATGATTGAAGCGATAGGGAGGACGTTGCGAAATCCAAAAACATCACTCCTACAGCGATATCTCTCAAGCTGGGGTCACACTGCACTGCTTAGGCTTCATACAAAAGACAGCCTGCATTCAGATTCGAACGCGCTTCACCCCAAGATTCGTGCTTCGAATGCCGCATGGCAATGAATTCAAAGAGAAACTTAGCACGCGGCATTCGAACCACGGATATTCCGTTGACTCGTGTTTGCAGACTGTCTTTTGTATCACTGTATGAGCAGTGTTACCCCGGCTTTAGGGAAATCGCTCTATGAGTGATGTTTTCGAGTTCGTAGCGTCCCGTTCAACGCTTGTGCGTTCTTATTTTTCGAAATCCAAATTTCGGTTCAGCATCCCTTCTAACGTCCGTCGCGCACTGGTGATGCACAGCCGCACGCAAGTATACGACGTTCGTCCCGATTGAAACGAACCAGCATTTGGATTGAACCAGTAGCACCTATTGTCCGTGAAGGCAGGTTAAGAGCTCAGGACAGGCTCTTCCCACGTCTTTCCACTTTAGCAGAGCAAACGCTGCAGGGAGGAGGTCGCCTCCTATCCAGCATTCGCTCTGCTGCAGTGGAAAAGAGGTGGCAGGAGCTTGTCCCGTACTCTTAACCTGTCACCGACTATAGAAGACGAGACCTCTGCCTTCCCCCAAACGTCATCATTAGCGTATCCACGTAGCGCCGCGCTAGCGTCCGCATCAGCGCCAGCACGTGGTGCCGCGTCTCACACAACGAGCGCGACGCTAGCACGCGGTGACGCCAAGACGAATGCGTCTGCTCCTTTCCGGCGACTGTTGCAAAGCTTCAGCTTGTTTTCCGCTTGGGGTGGGTCGGGCATTCACTAGCGAAAGCTCTCTGGCCGCCGCCATTTTGCGATTCGAGCGACCCCTGTCGGCCAGAAATTTCTGCCACCCGCCTGAGCTGTGGAAACCCGGTCAGCGCGACTCGCCTCCTGCATTGTGCATTCGGAGTTCGCCGGCTTTTCTTTCTTTATTTGCCTGTTCAGAATGCTTACCCTATGTGTGTTATCTTCCACTGTGAGAACCAGTGAATACCAGGGCTCGTAGCCTGCTCGGCCTTCGCAGGAAACGAACGAAGGAAGCGAACGTCAAGCAGCCCGCGACGCGCGCCGTTCGACGTTCTTGGAGGATTATTTCCGTTGAGATAACCTCCGAAGAACCTTCCCCGCTATGTTCCGGGTCTTTGCGAAAAATAGCTGATATTGTCTGAGTGCCTTCAGGACATGAAGGCACCCTAATAGGGTCGGGTCCTCCGGGGTGTGGGGACGGAAGACACACGTTCGTTCATTTGCTTAGGTGCTGTGCAAAAAAGCAGCTCCCTTCAACACGTACGACAACACGTACACACGCCGGACTCCGTCCGTTCATCGTGCACTGACTATCGTCGAGACTATTTTTAAATATGCTGTGTTATTTCAGACCTTTCTCAAATCTTTTTCGAATAACGCCGCACCGTGGGACTCGTTGAATTTCATGTTGTCAGCGGGGAAGACCCATGCAATTCGGCTATCCTGTGTGGTCAAATATTTTCTACAGTCAAAACCTTTGAAGATTGACACGGCAGAGTGTATTCTGCCGTAGAAAGATCAACGTAAAAAAACAAAACACAAACATCCCAGTTGCATTTGTTCTATCGTAGCGGACTCGCCAAAGCAACTTTTATTTGTTTGTCTTTGTTCCCAAAAATAGTACAATGCTTTCTTAAAAACCTCGAGAAATTCTATTCGCCATAGAACGCAAAAGAAAAAAATATATAAAACGCGGCATTTTTGTTTGCCACCAGCATCCGGAAGTGCGCCTACGCAGGCTGCCACAGCCTATTCGCGACTCCAGCGACCTATAGGGGACGCCACTATCGGGCAAATATGGCGGTCGAATCCAGGTCGTGCCGTGCCATGTGCCAGCTCAACGCACAACGCTGGGGCATCAGCGAGCGGGAATTGGACTCCAAATGGTTCGCCCCGCTTTTTATTCTCCACGTTTCGAACCTCCGGCGATGTGTTGGGGTAAGCGAGCTTCCAGAAGCTTGACTTTCTTCGAGGAAACGAGGAAAGGACTGCCCACTGTCCTTCCACTGTGCTGATGAACGTTGAGAAACGCAGAATGTCTGGCTCACGCGGTTCCATAGGTCGCGTGCAGAGCAACCTGGGTCACAAGGCGATACTACGGTTACGACACAGACACCGGTAGAACTGTTCTGTCGCGCAATCCACCGACAACATGCAAACACGGAAGCCAGAAGAGACGAGCAGAAATCGCGAAAGGACCTGGTCCGGCCAGTTCAGTGTTTTCCCGCTAGGTGTCGTTCGTTTTGCTGGAGTCGCGAATACTTCGTTTCAGCTTGGGTCCAGACGCAGGCGATGCTACAAGCGCGAGCTCGGGCTTTCAGCGGCCCTGCCAAGCACGCGCGCTCGTGCAATGCAAGCACTGTTCAGGGCCACATGCTCGCGCTCGTAGCATCGGCTGCGTCTGGACCCAAGCTGAAACGAAGTATAGTGACGATAAAACCCACAGCCCAGTGCAGTCGGGCAACACTGACGTCCACTCTCAAAACCAGGGACGTTTCGAGGGAAAGGAGGGCTTGGGAGGAGGAAGGGAATGGAATGCTGTAGAGGAAAGGAGAAACACCCCCTCTCTCCAGCGTTTTGTCCGCTTCTTCTTTTCCAGCCTTCCTTTCCCTCGAAAGTAAGGCTGACTATAGGTGGTGTTGATTCCACAATGCCGAGATATTTCATATCCCGGCATTGTGTAAGCAATTGAAAATCCTAAAAAAATGTCTTCTAGCGCTGGTGATGATTTTACGAACTCAAAGATTTTGAAACATATAAAGCAAAAAGTAACTCAATACTGGTGCAGAAATATTTAAACAATCATTAAATTCGGGAGGCTGCCGGAGGACTGGAAAGTAGGAAAAAACCTGCCCATTCACAAAACGGGGGACCGGAACCAAATAGCCAATTATCGCCCCATATCAATCACCAGTGCTCCTTGCAAGCTTCTCGAGCACATCATATATTCAAACTCAATTAACTGCTTGGAATCTAATAACTTGCTATGTTCGAACCAGCATGTAGTTCCGCGAAACGTTTTCCTGTGAAACCCAGCTGTTACACTTTACACATGACCTCCTTTCTAACCTAGATAACAAACTTCAAACTGACGCCATATTCATCGATTTCTCAAAAGCATTTGATAGGGTACCTCATCAACGCCTCATTAAAAACTTAAATTTTCCCTTAACTTTCTCCAAACATAATAGACAGAATCAGAGAGTTCCTAACAAATCGCACGCATTATACAGTCATCAATAACAAAATGTCATGTAGGTCCTCTGTCACCTTAGGTGTCCCACAGGGAACAGTACTAGGCCCATTATTATTCTTAACATTCATCACTGACTTAACAAAGCTTCTCCTCATCCCCCGTGCGCCTCTTCGCAGATGCCTGCGTCATTTACATAGCCATCAAAACACGAGATGACCATAGAACACTTCAGAAAGACCTCAATATAATTGAACAGCGGTGTAACAATTGGCAGATGAGCCTAAACATGGAAAAGTGCAAGTTACTAACATTCACTCGTCGAACCACATCGTCTAATTTTTCTTACCAACTAGGTATCATTAACATTGGTCACTGCACATCATATAAGTACCTAGGACTTCACCTCACCCGCGATCTCTCATGGAACAACCACGTTAACAAGGTTATCCTAAAAGCTAACCGCACATTTGGATACTTACAACATAACCTCAGAGCCTGTTAGCCCGAAATCAAAAGGCTAGCCTACACAACCCTGGTTCGGTTTCAACTAGAATATGCGTCATCGATTTGGTCACCATTTAAAAAATATCCCTCTAACGAACCAGACATGTACAAGTTACTCAAAAAAAGTAATTAAGTTAAGTTACTGAGTATTGACGTCAAAAGTAATTTGAGTAGAGTAGAAATTACTCAAACAGAAAGTAATTGAGAAAATCACTAGTTACCGTAAAAAAGTAGCGAATTACTTTTGAAGTTACTTTTGAAGTTACTTTTATGTTTTTATGGTCAAAAGAAAGAACTGAGATTTTAATCGTTAGCGAAATTGTAATAGCCAAATATGAATCGTTTTTTTTTTGCACAGAAACGTTTTAATAGCTGGTTCTGCTTCTGCGTGCCTAATTGTTTTGTACTTTTTGTTTGTTTGGTCAATGATGTACTGCGTGCGAATGTGTCATTTCAACTGTGAGGTTTAGCACTGTCTAAGCTTGGTTTTTTAGACAGTGTTTGCTTGTTTACAGTGTTGCGTAAAGTACATCTAAAAAGTACTGAGTAAAGTACAAAGTAAATTACAGGGGGGGGGGCTTGTGAAAAGTTTCGGGGGTTTCGGACTCTAACAAACCATTTTCTCCCCTCCCCCTCTTTCTACGGCACATGCTTCCCCCTCTTTGCAAATATCAGCTGGTCTTCCAGCATCTTATCTCCTTTGTGCAGGAATGTTTGTTGATAGGAAAAACAACCACTAAAATTCGAAAGTAATTTGTAACTTGAGTAGAAGTTACTCGGAAAAAGTAATTAAAGTAAACTACTAATTACCGAAATAAAAATGTAATTGAAAGTTTCTAAACTACTCAGAAAAGTAGTTAAACTACAGTAACTTGAGTAGAGTAGTTGAACTACGTACAAGTCTGTAAAAACGAACTAGAAGAAAAAAAATCAAAACAGGCACTCAAGGTAACATTTTCCCCGACTACTCTTCCTATACCAGTATCACTACAACTTCGTAATCAGACTGATCTCCAAAAACTTTCTTTTACTCGAAAGCTCTCCCGACTTTCACTTCTTCATAAAATATATTGTCACAATCCGCAGATGAAAATGGCCCTTCTCAGCGCCCCAGATCGAATTTCCACTAGGGTTGACAACGTGTGAAAAATCAAATTCATCCACATTTCATCCTTTTTTCCCGCGAATTCCATGCTACGTCTTGCTATTGATATTGTACTAGAAATTAACACCTCTAAGATTTGTAAAGTTCTCAATGTTTTTTTTTAATCAAGTGAACGAGTTATAAATTTGTATAGTGATTTGTTAACTTGTTATCGCCATTTAACATTTGTACCATGATTTTTCTTGTTCTTATTGCTTTTGTGATTTTTATTTTTCTGTTTAAACAAGTGTCTTCTTACCCTCCCTTGTATGATACCCGGACACGGGTCCTCATGATAAATAAATGAATGAAATGAAATGAAATTGCGTCTAGGATCCCTGGCTTCTGCAGCGCGAGCGCCGGGACGGCATGCACAAGCATCGCTTGCTCTCTGCAGAGCGTGCTCCACCTCCATACTTCGTGTATTGCGGGAAAGCGCCGTTCTCCATCCCTACGGCGAAATTAAATGTTTCGTGGGGATTATGGGTGCCTGGAGCACGTCTTCGACTTGTGTGTTTAGTGTCCCACGCTGCCCACATATCAAAAGGGTCCCGAAGTGGCAACAGATGACGTCACAGAAGCCGAAGTGTCAAGCTGTTGCATGTCGCGATCCTGGCGGTTGGTCGTAGAAATGCCAACGAGAAGCTGCGAGTAGCACAAACGAACGCGAGTGTCGCTGTCGTCACGGCGTCCCAACTTCTAGCTGCCGAAGCTTCCGTGGGCTGCCACACTGGACTGCGACCTGCAGCAGAACAGACGTCTGCCACTATACAGCACAGCTGTTGGGACGCCGCCAGGATCGCGACTGGCGACAGCATGACACATCTATGACGTCATCAGGCTGAAATCGAAGGACCACTTTTTTCGGAAGCGGTAAACATACCTGTCGAAACGCGTTCGAGGCATCATAGTGGGGATGTAAACAGCGGGCGATTAATCTGCGTCAGCATTTGGAGTCTTCCATTACACTTGCTTAGATGAGCAATTTGGCCAGTGCAGTAAGGCTGCTGAAGAGCTCTTTTAGAGCGGAGCTCTTAGGCGCCCGTTTCCGCGTTGAGTGGCGTCGGCGTTGCCGTCGCCGTCGGCGTAACCGCGCGCGTTGCATTATGGGACGTTACAGTTTCCCGCTAAATTTAGCGGGGAAACTAAATTGTGTTGAGGTCATGTGACGGCAGTTTTACCGCTGAATTTGGCGGGGAAACTGAATTGGTGTATGGGCTGTGATGTCCCGTAATGCAACACTGTGTATTCAGTTTCCCCCACTAAATTTAGCGGGGAATCAAATTGGTGTTGAGGTCACGTGACGTCAATTTCCCCGCTACATTTAGCGGAGAAACTGAAATTTTTCATAGGTGACGTGACACCAAGTCATATGATGTCATTTTCCCCGCTAAATTTAGCGGGGAAATTGAATTGGTGTTGAGGTCACGTGGCGTCAATTTTCCAGCTAAATTTAGCGGGGAAGCTGTGGGCGGAGGGGAAGGTATGGAGGGGAGGAGGGAAGGGTACGGACTAGGAGGAGAAGGTACGCAGGAGGAGGAGGGGATGGCGCGGAGGAGGAGGAGCGGAGGATACGGAGGAGGAGGGTAGGAAGAGGACTCGGAAGAGGAGGAGGGTGCAGAACCAGTATGTGAGGAGAGTGATCTATATATACCGGGTGATTCAAAAGGAAACCAGATTCTTTAAATCGACCGGAACATTCGGTTTCTCAACCTATCGCGCTACGATTTTGTGCAGCGTTGCCCACAGATGGTGCTTTTTTTTTTGTAAAATTTTCATGGAGCGAATTTACCTGAGGAAAAAGTAAAGAAAGAAAAAGGCTTAGCTGCTATGGAAACGCAGCGACGCCACCGGTCTTCAAACAACACGGCGCCGTTTCGCACGGGAGACAAGAGATGGCGCAAGCGGTCTCGACGCCAACTGCCGCCGACGAACGAGCATACGACGCCGAGAGCCGGCGTCTTTAGCAGACAAGGAGCTGCAGTTCCTTGTTACCGCGCCTGTTTTTGTTTCTGCGACTGTCGCCGCCTGCGGAACGCGCGCGTTCGTTGGCGCAGAGCCTCTGCGTCTAACCATACGGACGCGTTTTTCATGTGCTTCGTCGGCGTCCGCCTCCCTCCGCGTCTGACAAGGGGGGGGGGGGCGGGGCACCGGAATCCGCTCGGCGAGTGCGCGTCGCCGTTTGCCAGGGGAAGGGGCTGTGCAGAGCGCAAGTTCGTCTGCTCCTTTCGCGGGGGTTGTGGTGACGTCAGAACGCCGAGCTCTGATTGGTTCTGAATGAAGGATATTGGGTAGACGTCATGGCAGCTTGCTTTGAGGTCTAGCCTCTATCCTCCGATCAGAGCCAATCAGAGCTCGGCGTTATGACGTCACCGCAACCCCCTTCGAAAGGAGCAGACGAGCTTGCGCTCCGCTTTAGCAATTTGACTCGAACCCAATGCCGAGAGCATTTCGACGCATTGGTTGAACAGGACGCCCAACCGAACGCTAACGTGGCACTCGTGCCCAGCCTGTCTTCGCTCGATCCCACTGTGATGATGCCAAAGGTCTATTCTTCGTTTCACCTTAGGTCCGAGCGCGGCCGATGTTATGAGCCGAAGAGCCAATCAAACAGCGTAAAAAGCGCAACGTCATGGCGTGCTTTCTGCGCTTGACTAGCCGGCGGAAAAGCAGTGCACAGAGAGACGGCGAATAGCGATATACCGGCTGGTCCTATCAACTACAGAGAGCACGCCATGACGTTGTGCCTCTTGCGCTGTTTGATTGGCCCTTCGGCTCATAACATCGGCCGCGCTCGGATCTAAGCTGAAACGAAGTATAGTGCGATGTTTTGAGTATTCTAGATGGTATTGGAAGTACCCGTGAATGATAGCTCCCGTGACGACACAGTCGAATCGAGTAAATAAAGAAACGAGTACTTCAGAAAAAATATGGACTGATACACGAGCCTCTAGCTTCTTGAGGAATGCCTCAGCTGCAATCGTATACCCACAAGCAAGGCACTCGTTGTGTTGAAAAACTTCCCGGAACGATCACTAAAGTGACAATCTGTGATGTTGACTTGATAAGGAGGAAATAATGTTGTCATTTGTTTCTAGGATATTTAAAAAATCTTCTTTAACAAACATTTTTTTTGTAGCAAGAATGTGGAAAACGTTTAGCTTTTCGAGCTTTATCGTAATCGAAGTAAACGTTAGTTGAAAGTGGTGCTAAAACAGACCGCTCTGCCCCTTGAATTAATGGCGAAAAACAAAATGTGCGAAGGCAGCATGGGGACGTAGATTTGAGAATCGTTAAAGTTGCTTGCGTCCGAATGCCAGACAAAAACAAATCACGGAACTCTCTTTATTTTTTGTGTGTGTGTGTTTGGGGAGGGGGGGGGGGGCAGGAAACGTTCACACAAGTCAATATTTTTCATAATTTTCGTTGTCACTTACCAAAAAAAATACAAAAAAAAAAGACGTAGGCGTTTGACATTGAGGATTCATCCCATATACTATTTGCCCAGAGTTCAAATATTGTGTCGTGGTTCTTTTTTGCCAAGTTGATCCGAAGTTTCCAGTGTAGGACTCTATCCTCGAAAAGGCAGAGAACCCTAAGAAGAAAAACGTTACAAAAAAAGAAAAGAGAATTCAGATGTGTTGGACGCGCGACAGAAGGACCAAAAGGCGCATCGAGACGCGCGCTCGCATTAGCCTGCGTTTCTGGCCTCCAGGGACCCGGATTGGAGTCGGGATTGCCTAGTCGGACGGAAACAAGCTGCGGCGGGCACGCGTCTGTTGGTATGCGTGTGTACTGCATACATGGGACGGAAAAGATTGCCTCGCGGTCGTCGAGGAAGAAAATAAAACGGAGATGCTCTCCGCGACGCGTTGGCGATGACTCCGTCCGTAAGGGCTGTGGGACAGAGCAGAGCTCTCGTTGAGGCTCATTCGAAAGCCCCGGTGGATATCTTTCTCGAGACGCGACGAACACTTAGTTGTACGTAGTGCCATTGCCCACACGGACTGGCAATGATAATCACTGCAGTGCCTCGTGCACACACACACAATGAATGACTTGTTTCTTCGTTTCGCGTTGGTCGTTATTCTTTCTCGCTCACGCAGCGGAACTTGGGAATCCTGGGTTCATTCCCGACCCATGCTTGTTTCGATCGGGAAGAGTATTAAACCGCCGTGTGGTCGTCTGTCCTTACTGCGTGATGCACGTCCCCAGGCTAGCTGTGGTACTACACTGGCAAAGTTTCTAATCTACAGCGAAGATACGAGACATCTATGATATATGGGGCTTCCCACTCTCTGAACAAAACAACATATTATTTCTCTTCTCGCGTGCTCAAAAAATCCCAACTCCTTTACCCTGAAAAAAAAAATTTTTTTTTTTTAGGCAGCGCTTTATTTAAGAAAAGTGCTCTTTCAACTTAGTTTACTAATAACGCCCTTTGAAAAATATGCGCCAAGCTTAAATGCGTATTGGTCTTTTTTATTTTTCTATAAACTGTGAAAAAATACTGCAAAAAACAAAAACAAAATAGAAAAGCGGGAAGCGCAAGGAAACAAGTAAAAAAAGTGAACAAGAACACCGTTGAAACTGTTAGCCTTCTGTGTGTTTAGTTCGACTTGTCTGTTCGTGCTTCGGACCGTTTTGCTCCTCGTTCTCTATACTACTCCCTACTAGCCCAACTTTATGCCTTGCCACTTTTATTTGCGTTGGACGGTATATGTTATTAATTCATAAGGGAGTTTTCGTAGATCGTGTTACTCTACTCCGCTACGCTCTCCGCAACGAAGACGCCGCTAGTGCGCATGCGCGCCGCTGACCATGACTGCAGAGTCCTGGATCTCGTAGCGGGTTGCTGAGAACGTTGCGGGATAGCTGAAACGATCTACGAAAACTTCCTATTTCTAAAATGCAGGCTGCTACGAGCAGATAGCATCGCGTAACGATACTGTGTATCGTCACGGCTGGTCGATTAGGACTCCCTTGGGAGCGGCCTGCCGTATGCCTCCACACCGCCGGTGAGATCGAAAGTTATAGGTTGTTTTCACTGACGTAATTTTGTCTTCCACTTTGTTGTTGTGAGCTGTTTGGCGTGTGCTGAAGACGAGCATTCCAAGGATTTGCAGGACCCCTTAGGTGCATAGAACACAGAAGCTTATAAGTCTTACCATGCTGACATCTCCTCAACACCCTTGCAAAAAATTGTTACGCTTTTCTGTTGAAAAGCTGTTGAAAAAAGTCAATAGAGGATATATAATGTCAACAGCTTTTCTCTTTACTTTCTTTTGAATATTGGCCCACTTTTCTAATGAAAGTCAACAGACTTCCCATGATGCTTTTCTGTTGAAAAGCTGTTGAAAAAAGTCATCAGAGGATATAAAATGTCAATAGCTTTTCATCTGACTTTCTCGAGCTTTTCTGTTGACTTTCTTTTGAATATTGGCCCACTTTGTAATAAGAAAGTCAACAGACTTTCTAGTCGCCTCCAAGATGCTTTTTCTACTGCTTTTCAATTGAAATGCCAGCTTTTCAACTGAAAAGCTACAGAAGATTAAAAGAAAAAAAATCGTTACAGCTTAGCAATTTATTCAACAAAGTTTTGGAAGCTTACTATGGCTTTCCACTCTCCTCCAAAATGGCTGCAGCAAAATTCCGTAAAAAAAAAAAAGAAACTGCGATTTTTTTTTTAAATTTTGTTAGTAAATGGCGTCCTTGTGGTATTTGAAGGCACTACTACTACAGCTATCCGAGAAATACACATTAGAAACGAACACAAACACAAACACCATGAAGCACTGAACACCTGAAACACAGTCCCATTGACTGCTCCAAAGCCTTATATAGCCTACATATTGAAGGAATTCATTTGGTCGGTGACCACCTCAACACTTATTAAGGTTCCAAGTATTTGATCTTCTCCTCGGGAGTCCGTCAAAGGGAAAACAGTGTTTTGAAGGTCGTGGACGATATCTCTTACTAGAAAGCATTGGTACATCTAATAATAATTCGGGACAGTTGCTAAAACAACAACCACAAATACGGCTCCTAGAAGAAATATTATCGCTTCTCTGCATAGCACCACTCAGGACGAAGCGAGTCAAGACAGTTTCTCCACTTTCAAATAGTGATTTTGCTTTTTTTACTAGTTGACTATTTAATATGGTCATTCAAGTCACTATAGTCACTTACAAAGTCAGAACGGCAGGGCATGCCTTTCGAACGCCTGGCCTCCAGCACACGCCCCATGCCTTCCGTCGTGCTTTGACTGCACGCGCGCGCTCGACGTGCACGAACGCCGAAGCGTTGTCAAGGGTAGTAGGCTCGCGTTGGAAGCGGGACAACTGAAGCTGCTTCCCGTTCTCACCTTGTCAGAGACTATTGAAAAACTTAGCCACTTTTGACATCTAGTTGGGGTGTACAATGTTCAAAAAAAATCAACAGAAAGTCTGTAGCTTTTCTATTGACACTGGTTATAGAGAGTCAACTGAAAATTTTCAACACGAAGTAAACAGAACGTCTGCAGTCATTCTGATGACACTGTCAACAGAAAGTCAGCAGAAAAAAATCAACATAAAGTCAATAGAAAGTCAACAGCTTTTCTTTTGACTCAGGCTGAAGAAAACCATCAGAAAAGTTTCAACACAAAGTCAACAAACTTTCTGTTGACCATGTCAACAGAAAGTCAGCAGAAAAAATCAACATAAAGTCAATAGAAAGTCAACAGCTTTTCTTTTGACTCAGGCTGACGAAAATCATCAGAAAAGTTTCAACACAAAGTCAACAAACTTTCTGTTGACCATGTCAACAGAAAGTCAGCAGAAAAAAATCAACATAAAGTCAATAGAAAGTCAACAGCTTTTCTTTTGACTCAGGCTGACGAAAATCATCAGAAAAGTTTCAACACAAAGTCAACAAACTTTCTGTTGACCATGTCAACAGAAAGTCAAAGTCAAAAGAAAGTAATCACAGTCAACAAGAAGTCAACACGTTTTCAATAAAAAGTCAAAAAATCATTTTTATAGGGGCAGGTTGCAATGTAATGCGTTACATTAGTAAATTTGTTTGAAAAAACAAACTTACAACAAAATGGCGGATTGATGTCATGTGAAAACACCCTATACTTTGCTCCGCAGCCGTGGCGCTCGTTATCGGCGAGAGAGGAGCAGTCCGCACGGCCCGGCCCGGTGCGGCTATTTAGATTGTTTTTCGTGATGCGGCAAGTCTGAATTGAAACAAGTGCCAGATTGTATGAATGATGCGACAAATCTGTTTAGAATAAAAGCACACGATTCTTTCTGCGAGCAGCTCACTCAGCTGCAAGCTGCGCGTTAGAGCCACTCAGCTGGCAGTATGAGCGAATTGTCGTTTTCTTGTTCCCGTCAGTGTTGCCCCGTTTCTATTACCGCTGCAATATAGCAGTTATAGTTGGATATAGCTAGGCCGTATAATTTCCGGTTTTAACCAACGCTCGAGCACGCTCGAGCTGTGCCTTTATTTATCTGTGAAGGACAATAAGAAAAGGATTCCTCGTGCGTAAATTCAGCAATATAAACTTCATTATTCATAAACAGATCAAGGGAGTCATATAGTTCACAAGCGGAGTACCTTTCGGGAAAGAGGCTTCCGCGAAAGCCTATATACGTATATATGTTTAGAGAGCTGTTTAGGTCACCAGCCCAGTTTGCCAAAAGAGGTTTGATGAGCTTCCTGAGAAAGAGCTCGCAGAGCTCTTCGCTGTGGGACGGGTCTCTGCAGTTAGTACACCACACCAGCGGGCAGTCCATAAGGTGTGGAAGCATAGCGCTCGAGAGGACCTTGCAAATGTGTCCACAACGACGAACCTCTGTCGACTGTAGAGCCCTCGATCTCGACAAAGGTGCAGACGAGCTTGCACAGCCAGACAGCTGCGTGTCGTGCATAGCTGAGTCCTCCTTGGTCAAGGCTAAACACGAACTGATATGCTCCGTCACGTGATGCATTTTCCTTAAGTTGCAGCTTGCAATCAGGACCAACGTTGTCAGGACACGTCACCTGCAAGGTTGAGCGGGTTCTACACATTAGCCTTCCTTGCTTTCACTCGGACATTTCTATTGCTTTGCTAGGCTGAATGTTTGAGCTAATTACTTTGAAAGTACGACAATTTCTGCAAATAAAAATGTTCACCCTTTGTTCGCAAACGAAGGCCAAGTAGCCAGCCATGTAACTCAGCCGTGCGAACTCAAGTTCGGAAGTCTACGTCTCTTCTTCTTTCTCATTCATCAGTGGCTATCGCCACAGAACTATAGAAACGCGCGGAAAAAACGATCGAAAACAGAAACCAGACACTCGAGCACAGGGTGACACTACGATATTTTTTCCGCGGAAAGTGATGCAAAGGTGGGGGGCCATGGCGAGTTTCATGGCCTTCTGCAACCGCTGCAGCGCCTCGGTATCGGCGAAGTCAATGACGGGCAGATATTTAATCTGGAGCAAGAGCGCGTTGGGCGCCTTCTCTAGCTTTCAGCTCACAAGCTGAAAGCTAGAGAGTGGGGGCGCTGCACATCGGCTTGTGAGCTTTCAGCTCACAAGCCAGAGCCGTTTATACTGAGTATAAACGGCTCTGTCACAAGCCGATGTGCAGCGCCCCCACGGCAGATGGGAGAAGTTCTCCTCTCACGCGCCCTCTATTGTTTTCGGAAACATTCGGCAGGCCGCACCAACAGGGGTATCGAATGGCCGTGGTATCGTTCTTCGAACTATAAAAGTACGCTAGGAACATTGGGATAGAATAGACCCTTTTTCAAAAGCGGGCGCCATCTATACACCTTTTCTACGTGGGCGCCGCCATCTTTAATTCTGGAACTTCCGGAATTCGTGAAAACATCGCTTTCTTCTCGCCTCGACAGTAGAACGTGTTAACATTTTATTTGCAACCGTCAGTCGTTCTTCTTATGACCCTTCTACACTTTTTTACTTGTTCGGGGCTCTAATCTCTTGCTTTTTGTTGGGAACACATACCGGATACGGGGACAACGTGGCTGGGTGCGAGGCTAAACGGAAAAGGTGTATATGTAAGATCAAGTCTCGAATCCAGTTCTTCTGAACGACGACCACCTTTCCGTGAACCCTCCGCAATGCTGCTCGCAAGACTGGCATCGGCGTCAACACCAGGGGAATGCTCAACCATCGGCTGACTTAAGTACAAAACGAGCGTGTTGGTGACGGTACATAAACATGAGGAAGATACACAAAAAGGGGGACGGACAACGAAGACTTCCAACTAGCAACAACATTTATTGACCCGAAGATTGCGTATATAGGTGAAGGAGGGGAGGGTGAAGGGCTCCACATTGGAAAGGGGGAAAGCGATGGGAGAGGGTGTAGGGCAAGAGAGTGAAGGACGATCCCGTGAGATGACATCTAATCGCTTGGAGCCGCAGAAACGAGAGACGTCAGCTCTGGCCCCAGGAAGTTTATCTCCCTCCTGGATAAGCCTATAGAGGGGGACCCGAAGTTGTTTTGACTGTGGTGCATGGCGAAGGCCTCCATGATCTCTCGTCCGTATCTTGAGGCGTGACCTCCAATCCTGGTGGTCGAAGGAAGGTCGGCCGAACAGGGTTCGCTGCACTCATAGGTGTGTTTTGCAATCGGATGGTAACTAATCTCCGAGGTGTCGGAGGCTGCCTTCTTGATCTCGTTTGCATGTTCCCTCACCCGATCGTTTAGGCATCGGCCCGTCTGTCCGATGTATTTAGCACCGCAGGACATGGGAATCGAATACACGCACTCTTTGCAGCAGGTTACATAATTGGTCTGGTGCTTTTTCTGGCAAGGGGGCGCTGGGCCGGGGTTGTTGACTTTCCTACAAATTGAACCTAATTTGAACCTGCACGAAAATACTACGTTAGTGTTGAAGCCGAGCGCAATAGATTTCAGGCGATGTGAGGTGTTATGTATGTAGGGGATGCATGCGAAGCGTGATTTCGGGGGAGGGGTTTGGACTTGTGCCCCGCGACAATTCTTTTGATTGTTGTTTCAATCAGGTCTCTGGGGTATCCTGCCTTTATAAGGCGACTAATCTGCTTGGATAGGCTGGGGGCGGAAAGGTGCTGACAGGATTTTAACTTTGGCCGATGCAATTAGGTTTCGAACGATCCCATTTTTTACATTCCTCGAGTGTGAGCTGTTGAAAGGAAGAACGGGCTTAGAGGACCTCTGCTGGTGAGCCCAACAGATACCTTTGCTAGTCGGGACCAACCTGAGATCGAGGAACTGTAAGCCCTCAGGGGAGGGGTCTCTTTGGTGAACGTGAGCCCGTGGGAGTTCCTCTGGAACACGCTCTCTATGGCCGCGGAGTCGGAGACGGTGGAGTGTAGGATGAGATAATCGTCGACATAACGAAACACCTTCGCATCGGGAAAATCTTGTTGAAGGTCCGACTGAACTTTGGCGTCAACATAATACAGGTAAATTTCGCTGAGGGCGGGAGCCAAGCAAGACCCGATACAAACGCCGGCTTTTTGTAAGTACACTTTACCCTCATATTCAACAAGCGTTGATTGGAGATACAGTTGTGTCAATTCGAGGAATGAGGACAGCGAGACGCCACTTGAATTTTGAAAGTCTATGACACCTGTCTCGTGGATGGCGTCAGAAATGAACCCCAGGAGGGTCTTCACGTTTAGGCTATAGTAGAGATCTACAACATCGAGCGAGAACGCTCTTACAGCTTCAGTGCCGGCGTGCAACCCGTCTAACACGGGAAGGAGATCTTCCGAATTTCTTAGTCTGAAAGGTTGGGGAGCTGTAACGTGTCGAGATGTTTTTGCAGAAACTTCGCCAATGGCCTCTGCCGACACCCCGTCTCGGATACAATGCTGCGGAAAGGCACGCCTGGTTTGTGCGTTTAAGCGGAAAAGCCTATTTGAAACTATCCCCAGGCAATATAAGATATCGCCAAAATAACCTTAAAAATTTTTTTGTGTATCTTTTGTGTATGTGTATCTTCCTTCTTCTTTTTGTATAGACCGACACGCTGTTTACAAACAAGCCCGCGTTTGCCCACACTAGGTGTGGGCACTGCGCGTGCGCAGAAACCGAATTCGCGTGAAATGAAGCGTCTGCGCATGCGCAGTGCCGTCGACAGCGCTACCGCAGCTGCATGACGTCAGGGCCGCGTGTTGGTCTATATCTTCCTCATGTTTATGCATCGGCTGACAACGCTGTGCTTTGCTTTGTTCGACGGCGAGTGTATAAGCGCAGCCCGGACGTTAGACTGTTTGGGGGCGACACCGACAGGAGATATGGCACCCACTTCACATCGTCGCACAAATCTGATCCTTTTAACGGTAAAAAAAAAAAGACTTTATCTTTGAGATTACATGACCTGGTCACATGACGTCACTTTCTGCGCTAAATCGAGCAGGGAGTTGACGTGACGGTTCTTCGTGTCGGTTTTTCCATTTTCTTTCTTTTCTTTTTCTTATAAAATTTAACTGATAAATTACATTCTGTGAAAAAAGAGTTTGTGCCTCCTTCCTTTCGAGTCGATGACGCAACCAACTGTGCTCGTACTCCACACCGCAACGCGTTTGGCAACGCTGTCGAATCTGTGCTTGACGGCTTGACCGTATGCCATTGTGAGAGTGCGACGCTGGAACATTTGGTGCCTGGATCGCGTCTCCGACTGGAGTGTTCACCGCGTCCAAAAAAGTGGTCCCTCGATTTCTGCCTGATGACGTCATACCAGTGTCATGCTGTCGCCGGTCGCGATGCTGCCGGTGTCCCAGCAGCGGTGGTGGGTGTGGAAGAGACGCCTGTTTTCCTGCCGATCGCTATCCAGTGTGACAGTCCACGGAAGTTCCGGCAGTCAGAAGTTGGGACGCCGCGACGACAGCGACATTCGCGTTCGCTCGTGTTTTTCGCCAGCATTTCTAGGACCATCCGCCAGGATCGCGACGTCCAACAGCATGACCCTCCGGCTTCTGTGACGTCATTTATTTCCACTTCGGGAACACTTTTGATGTATGGACAACATAGGACGCCAAATACACCAGTCGGGGACGCGTTCCAGGCACCATTGTCTTGGAGTGCACGCACATCCGCCCTGACCTTCCTGAAGGGGTAACGGATTTGGTGGTGGCGCTGGGTTTGGCTGGTGAGGATGGAAGAAGGGAGGAAAAATAAATTACTGTCAGAAAGAGGAGGTTTGAAGATTAGAGAAAATTGATTGAAATAAATCTTACTAGCTCAGCTGAGGACAGACGGGACAGAGGAAATTTCAGAATCGCTCCCGCGTGGCTTCTGGCCCAAAGTCTAAAACACGATATCTCAAAAATATGGTTGTGCTACTCGAAAAAATACGTGGACAGGAAGGTATACACGACGTTTCGGGCGGACGCCCTCTCACCAAATGGTTTCGGTGTTGTGGTAACGTAGACATGATTTGACCAAAGGAAAATTGGCGACTCCCTCGCCAAGAAAAAAAAAAAACTGGAAAATATGTTTTTTTTTTTTGCCAAATTTTTTAAGGTCATTTTGGCGATATCTTATATTGCCTGGGGATAGTTTCAAATAGGCTGAGGCGAAGGAAAATTGGTTTTGGAGGGCGAGGGAAGAAATCACACGTATGGTTCTTTTGGGTTTTAAGCTAGGTGGCGCAAGCTACCACCTATCACAAAGGGTACACCGTTAGCATTCATCCATCCATCCGACCTAGCCACAGCGTCAAAGCCGGGCGCGCTATGGCTACGTAGCTCGCCGCCGTTTCTTCCGATACGAGCTTTAAAAAAGTGCCCGCGATTCGCTGGCGGAAACGCAGCGCCCGCTGGGACCGCGATTCGTCCCACCAAATCATAAAATCAATGCGGCCGCACCAGCCGCAATCGACACTTTTCGTTGACCCTGCTCGGGAGAAGGGGGATTAGAGTCTGTACCCAGAACCGTAGGTGTTCCGGCACGCGGACCTCGTTTCTGGCTTCACTCCGAAGAGAGATTGCGTTCTCAGCTGTGCAGGGATCTCGGTGCCGCTCCTGGGACTCCCGTTTGCCGAGAGTTTTAATTTTTTTTATTTTTTTTTTCAGGTTTGTCTGCGCATTCGTTGTGACGGGGTTGAATCAATAAAAATTGGGGTTCCTTCGCGAGAACGAGTTCTGGGGTGGTTCGAAAAGAGGGAGGGTGATCCGCAAAGTCGCGGTTTGATTGCTTAATCGAAGGTTTGTCGGAATTCGCGTTGAGCGAGGGAGATTGTTTAGAGAACCGAACGCTGCGGAACGAAGTGGATGGGCCATTCGTTGTTGAGGTAGTGAAGTTTCTTGAAGGTATTAGCGGCGAGATGTTTTGGTGGCGCCCTCCTATGGTTCCCCCATGTGACGTCATTACCTTGCAAACAACAAGTTCGATGGTGTTTGTAAATAGCATGGTGGAAGCTTGAAATCATTGCGCTCTCAAAGGAACACTGCCAACACCGTCAAAATTAAAGTTCTTTCTTTCCTCTTATTTCCGTCGATGATAAATCCTTTTCTGACGTCATAGGCAGCGTTCGGCCAATCGGGAAGGCCGACCACAGCGATGCTTGGTCGCGCACGTCGCCAATACATAGCTTCGCAGTAAACTGACAACGTGCGTGCGCGCGCGTGCGTGCGTTTGTGCATGTGATTTGTGTGTGCACACTTCTTATCTCTAATGCATTTCTTATTTGTTTTCCGTTCGTTAAATCTCTATCTTTCACGTTCTCAATTTCTAAAAAAAGTGCCAAACCTTTAACTAATCTCTCGTTTTTTTGTTTTGTTTTCTTTCTGAATAAATTTGATGTGCTGCTGTGTTCTGCAATCTGAGCCGAATGCCTGAAATGGTTTCGTTATTATAAGATTCGCTAAACGATAGAATGATGCGCATGAATGATGGCACACCACACCTATACCAATGTCATCCAAAGCACCCAGTCAGCCGGTGGCTCCCGTGAGTAGCCATTTTTGTCGTTAGGTAAGCCAACCGATACGTAGTGGGCCCTTTCTCGATTTTCAACCCTCCCTGTACTATGCACCAGTAGCGCGCATTGCCTATCATCAATTTTTATCGCGTGTTTTCGAACCAAACTTTCGCGGCTTCGTCTTTAGACCGCCAGACGCTGTGAATCTCTGATTAGCTCGACAAGGCCGGCGAGCAAAGCTGCCGCCACAGCTTTCTGTTCTAGCCGCCAGGTGCCGTTGATTTCGTTGGGGTCGCCAGTAGTCACTGACAAGGTGAGAAAGGCAGGGATGAATGTCAGTAGATCGGCCTTCAGGACGAGCTTGGTATACTGTTAACGTTTCGGCGTCTCGTGACCCTCGAGCGTGCTCTCGGAGTCGCAGCCAAAGCACGCCGGAAGGCAAGAAGCGCGTGCTGGAGGGGCATTCGAAAGAGTCGCCCTGCCGTTCTCCTCTAGCTTTGGGTCTACCCTCCACCATCATAGCCTCCTCTATACTCACAAAGCCTGGCAGTTTGACGACGGAGCCGTAGAGTGCCCGGTCGCAGATTTGGAGCGCGAGGATCTGGTAGCACAGAGCATCAATGAGCCATTTCTCGGGGAACCTGGATGTCAGCGCACAGTGTAGCGGCGAGGACGCGAAACACACTTGTTCGCTCGGGAGAAGTGTGTTTCGGCGTCTCGCCGCAGCGGGGTGCCAGTCACGTGGCTCTCCTCTCATTCGTTGTATCTCGCTCCACCTTTTCCATTTTGGCGGCCGCTTCTCGTGGCGATCTGCCAAGCTTTGTCAGAATAGAGGAGGCTATGCCACTAGTCATTCCAGTCAGAGCGCGGTGTTCGGGCGGTCCTGCGCTTCTCCTTTCCTCCTCTCCTCAGTTTCTGGCCCGCATAGTCGTCAAGCGGTGCAGGAGGCCGAGAGAATTTCGTCATGACCCGTACGAAAAGCGGATAAACAAGCGCACATTTTCCGCGCTGTTTACTGAGTGTGTTTGCGCCGTGGTGGGCGATGCGCGTGGCATGAAATAAACAACAACAACAACAGAGGCGTGATTTGGGCTTGTGTCAACAACATTCTGGTGTCTCGTTTCCGTACACAAACTGACATTCTGAATGTCAAACAGGCAAATCGAAGCAATCGGGCTCGTAGGAAGATTACGGATCCGGTGGCTCATATCCACGTTCTGTCAAGTGCGAGAACCTGAGTATCGAAGCGGCGAGTTCTAGAGTTACGAAATAAAACTGTTGTTTTAAACTGTGTGTTTATATTTCTAGTTAGCATATATGTGAATATCATTTCAGTTGCAGGCAAATGTAGCTAAAACGCAAATCCTCTCTTTTTTTTTTTTTGCCCATGCACATATTTTTTATTATGCGAAACCGAGCACACGTAACACTACAAGTGTTTTTCATGCAGAAAAAACGTAACTCACGCATGCGAACCAGCCTAGGATATACCAATTTCGCCAGCGGCCTTTTTAATTGCCATTACTTGTTTAACGCTTAAAATGGTCATATAATTGTTTTCTAAAATATTCTTGCCATTAGTATCTCGTACAGAAAAATACAATTTAACCACGTGCGTCTCACCGTCAACGCACGATATATGCCTTGTATTTATTTCGCTCTTTATTTTTAATAGTAAAGATGGCTATAGTGTCGTTTTCTTGTTTCTCTTTCCTAGTCTAAACTTTGAGACAAGGATAAATAAAATTGCGGACAAGACGACACAAAATAGACATTTTTGTGTCGTCTTGTCGCTTATTTTATTTCTACTTGTCCCAGGCTTTATATTATGATGTTTCCTAACCTGCTCGCCTGCATACTTTCGCTCCTTAAAGATTTTTTTTAACAAAGCTTTTTTAATATTTACTTAATTACGGAGAGGGAACTCTAATCAAGGACGCTCTTTGTAGTTACTCGCATAGTTTACACGTTTCGTCAACTAAATTCCCACCATATTAAGAAATATTAATTGAACTTCACGTTTCAATGCGGATGAGCAAGTCGTCTGCTGCTTGCGCTGGGTTTGCGGTGTCGTCGGAACGACGCTGAGTCCTGATTGGCTTTGATTGGAAGGATAGTGGCTAGACCTATTCTAGATGCCTAGAGGTCTACTCACAATTTTTCTTTTTTTGAATCAGCCAATAAGAACTCGGCGTTCTGACACCATCGTAACCCCTGTGCAAGAAACAGACGAACTTGTGTTCCGCATTAATTGTATAGCAGCTGGTGCTAAAGAGACTGGATATTCACTGGATGAAAGAAAATAGCTTCATTGCTGAAAGAAATGAAAAGGTGGTTGTACTAATGCATGGCATAACCAGAAAAAACAACGAAGTTTTATTAAGGCCCATTTTCTCTGTAGATAGTAGACTACGGATTTCAGTATTTGGAATCTTATTCTAGAATCATTTGTAGGCTTTTTCCACACTTGTATCGCGTAGTTATTCGTGTGCGCGCTTGGTGGTTTTTGTTTTACTTTGTTTTGTGGCCCCCTTTCGCGGGCCCTCTTTGTCGTCCGCTAGTCGCCGCCGCGAGGCGAATGAGGCCTCTCCACCGCTCCCTCGAAGTGGTTCACGAAGAACCCCGCTCGAGGTGTCGAGTGACACGGTACGTCTCTTTGTTTGACATGTTTACGGCCCCATGTCCCACGAGCCGTCCTGCCTGAAGCTCTGCCCGTCGGCGGCGAGCGAGCAAGTAACAGAAAAGAGCCAGGTTCAGCAAATTCAGAAATGGTTTCCACGTGTTCATTGGAGTTTCCCTCTGGTGCTATAGAGATTTGTTTTGTCGTTAACGTACGTGCGTACTTCCCTTTGGCTAGTGACTTGTCTTGTACGTGCCTGCCCTTGTGATCGTGGCTTTGAATATGTTTTGTCTCGTGTACGCTGTTGTTTTTGGGCAGTTCATGTTTGCTTTGGGCTCCGAGCATTTTCACTGGTTGCCCATAAATGGCCCCAGAAAGCTGCTAAACTCAGTATAAGTATCTGCCAGGAAGCACGCAGAGGTCTTAGCTCTGCGGGCTAGACTAGATAAGAGTACACACATACTAAAAGCCCAAGGGGACGGTACGTTCACTGAGGTTGATTGTTTTAACCGATGATAGCAGACGCAGAAAAATGACGAATGCCGTGACGCTGCATGTTTTTTGCTCGCTTGATTGAGCTCACTAGGTTGTAAGGGTTTTGAGGTGAAACCATAGCATTCCCCCCCCCCTTTTTTTTTTTCTGTGAAGCGATGTATACACTTCATTTTTAGCTTAGGATCCAGACGCAGCCGTTGCTACGGGGTAACGGGACCAATGAAGCAGCGTCAAAAGCGCAAGTCACTCTTTCTTTTTATGATTGGTTCAGCGATGATAGAACACGTAAAGAAACATGACGAACACCATGATGGCGCCCTTTTGGGGCTCTCTGATTGGTCCCATCAGCTCGTAGCGTCGGCTGCGTCTGGACCTGAAGGGGCAGTGCAAACCACAAGTAAACGAAAGCATGCATCTTTCCCCGAAATACAGCGATTCCGCTGCGTAATCGCAAAGGAAAAAACGAATTATTTGCCGATCTGCAGCCGCGTGTGGCGGTTACAGGAACTGCTGTGTGACGTACCCTGGGGGATGTCGTTTGTAAGTTACGCGAATTTGTGCAATTTTGTGCTCAATTTAAGGTTTTTTTTTTTTAAATCTTGTCGTTTGAGCATAGAGCAATGCGTGAAAAGTCTAGTATTATCCCTAAAATTTATTAAATTGTCGTGGCGCCATCTACCAGAAGTCAACAAAACCATCCCCCCTGCGCAGCCACCCTCCCCGTCGTTCCCGGGTTTGTTTGTGCTGCATCTCAGACAGCATCTTGTTTCCGCGTGCGTGGTAGCGCACTAACGATGACGAAAAAGAAGAGTCTCGTGAGCCAACGCGCGAGCGATGATCGAACTGCTTGGTCTACCCAACGGTCTGCCGATGTCCCGTTCTGTGCCAAGAGCACACCTTGTGTAAATACTTTGTACATAGATTAAAGAGCTTCAGCAACGTCTCGAGTAATGTCTAGCAGTTTGGTTTGTTCGAGAAGCAGATAGAGTCTGAACTTTCATTTTCTCGCAGCTTGCCTGTTGAGCAAGTTGGCAATTGACTTCGTATTAGAAGTAGCTCAGACATCGCGCTAGCATTAGTGCAGCGCTTACTCCTAATGGCGGTACGCCGAGTTCCGTTGAGATGAAACGCGCGTGCATGGCGATAGCAAAGTTCAATCGTTCAGTAAGTCTAGTTGCCAGTTAGCGCTGTCAGAGTGCTTCTTCGTCTTTTGTCTCGTCGTTTTCGCTATCTGATCGTATCGTCTCAACGTACGATCGCGTCCACGCGGCGATGCTACCGGGTGCGGTGTTTCGTTGTGCCCGAACCGGAGTCTCCTGTTCGTAAACCAAAATCTCCTCTATCATCGTCTACCGCGCGAGGAACCCCTCAGGGGTGCGTGGTGTCAGAGACCAACACGCCATGACGCCGTGTTGGTCGAGAACACGGTTGACACGGTGTTCAGAATCACAGGAGGAGCGCTGGAGGACCAAAACATAGAGGTCACAGAGCCCATCCGGAAGTGACATGATCCCCCAGAGATGTCACTGCGCACGTGACTCGGAAGTACTCTGTCGCCGATGCACGAGTTGAGAGGCGCCAGAAAACTTCTGATCTTTGCCATTTTCTTGTTTCAATAAAAACTAGCGCACGGAAGCAGAAATGGTTTTCTGTTCTTGGATTTAGAAATGACCGAGACCAACTCCCACAATTATTTGGCCGAAGTTCGAAAATCGTTGCACCGCCCCTTTAAGGTGATACGAAGTATATTTAATAACCTTTAGAAGAGTGTAAACATGGGAATTGTACCAAAATGAGTTGCTGGGCAAGTTGGTTGGACATATTGACTTAAACAGCCTTGTTTGCGCTGTTCAGGTCAATAGCAAACATGGGCTAGAAGGTGAAGCATAACAAAATGAAAACAGCGCAAGAAAACAAGTCGAAGAAACATACACACCAGACGCTGACTGACTGCTCAGTTCAATACAAAACACACAGACCCGTGAAGACACTATCACACTAACTTTAAAGAGAAAGTGACACCCCCATTTTTTTAGGCGATTTGTGATGGCGTTAGACACTACCCATTCAACATTTTGCTGCTGTTTCACATATATTTTTAATAAAGTAAGAAAAACGGAAACTCAACTGCTCCAAAATTTAAACACGAGCACGGAGATTCATGGCCGACCAGCTTACCAAGGAGGGGGAAATGTGGGGAGGAGAGAGTTGCCGGAAGTCACGGTTAGCATTTCACACGGAGCTCACAGGGAACGAAAATGTGACTGATGCAATGATGTCCAGTGGTGAGTTAAGAAGTGCCAATCTAATTTGAAGTGCCATTCCAGAAGTGTTTTGTCTGGTTCTTCTCTGACGTGGCCTTGCGATGTGCAGGTGGATGCAGCGCCCTGGCGACCGCAGCCGCAGGCTGCCTCCAACAGCGCCGCCGCCTCCTCCGCCATGGTGAGCTGCCGAAAGCTTCTCGCTTGCTCGTCCGGAAGGGTTTTATTCTCGATGTCCTTACATGACGCGGAGCCTGCAAATTGACCAAGTCGAACTTAAATCTTGCAAACATCTGCGTTAACGTCTCTCTCTTAAAAAAAAAAAGGAAAATATATATATATCGCTCGATTATGCTTTCAAAAACCGGAGACTGCAAACATGGAAGTAATCCGTTACAAATAACGGAATTACTTGAAATCCGTTAAATCTTTTTTTACTAATTTAGGAATTAATTTATTACTTTTCTTCTGAAAATGTAATTTGTAATTTATTTTCATTACTTTGTTCGGTAACGAATTGCTGAAATTACTCTTTAGATTTCTTGGCAGAGATAGAGCGGAAGAAGGGCGAGGCAGCGGTCTTCGTGCTTTTAGCACGGGGACACAGTCACCAGCGAAGAGGGTGCTGGCGAAGGAAAGGAAAAGGAGTCACAGAAAGCACGCCAGCGCCATGTAGCCCGGTTTCCGGAATCGTTCGTACAGGTCAGCCAGGGTGGGAGGATTGACTTCGTGGAGCGGTAGGCCTCTATGTGGAGGCAACGGACCTCGATTTCTTGGAAGACGAACGGACTGCTTCGAGAGGACCGCGGTCCATCGCTTATTTTCGGAAATGGCGTCGAATATTGGACAAAGTCAAGTGGCCACAGGATAGTTATTTTCAAGATGGCGCCAAATTCTGAAGACACCTCTACTTCTGAATTTGGCACCGCTTGCAGTGATTCTGGGAGAGAGGAGGAGGTTTCCCTCTCCTCTCTAACGTTATGTCTGCTTCTTCCCCGGCCTTCCTTTCCTCGTCCTGCCTTTTGAGTTGAAGGGGCATGACGTCAGCCTCGTAGCTGCAGAAAGCAATCCTCTTGTAGAGGAGTGCCCTTGTACAGGCGACCTGGTGATAATGAATCGTATTCTGACCCCTGAAACTGTGTTGCAGAAAACTTAAGAAACTTCCAAGTTCAAGGAAAAGACAACATACGAGAACATCTCAAACCACTGAGACTTGCTCCTATGTTGTCTTTTCTTCGACTTGAAAGCTTTTAATTATTCGGCACCACAGTCTCGAGCGTTAATTATGATTATTTGTACTCCTAATATTTTAACCTTTCGCCTGCGCTGACCGAGTGATAACTAGCGAGAGTTCGAAAAAGCTACGGAAAGCCGCCCCAAGGACGAACGGAGCGATGCGTTGTCTGCTCGCGTTTCTGGCGAGAGCAGAACATCTCTCCCAGTATTTCTTCGGAGTTAACGAAGCATTGTTTGTGATACAAATTTAACAAGACCAAATTTGGGTGATGCATTTCGAAGTCGGGAGTTGTATTTCGCCAAAAGATAAAAACAAAACAAAAAAAACAAGAACGTTTTTTTAACAATTAGTAGATAGTTAGAAAATGTACTTCAGCAAAAGTACAAGTTTTCTAAACCTACTTAAAGATGTGCTTAAAACACTTGCAACACTGGATAACGGTTAGTTCTGAAACTTTGGCATGTGGCTCGGACCGCTAGCTGTACAGTCGGGCAGGGACTGAGCGTTCGGCGATGCGTACCGTAATATTACCCGAGAGATGCCCAACCCCCGAAAGATAAGCCACCCCAATGTTTGGCCTGATTTACTTTTTGTTCTTCCCAGAAACACCAAAAGATAGCTTACGTCTAGTAATTGCAGGGGCCCTGGCCAATGGTGATCTCGGCAGAAGTGGTGTTACTCAGCTCAGCCATGGCGGCAGATGAGCGAACATATTGCTGATTGTGAAGGACATTCGTCTTTGGTTTATCGCTCTTCCCTGCGATCACATGTTTCGTAGTTCACGAAATCTGAAACTAGCTATTTTGTTTTCAACTTTTATCTTATTTATTGCACACCGAATGCAGTCCGAAAGTCCATTCCTTATTTTCACCCGATTTGCTTTCAATTTTAGGTGGGCTATCTCTCGGTATACTACGACCAGCTTAATTTGGCAATGAACACACACACACACACACACACACACACACACACACACACACACACACACACACACACACACACACACACACACACACACACACACACACACACACACACACACACACACACACACACACACACACACACACACACACACACACACACACACACACACACACACACACACACACACACACACACACACACACACACACAACACACACACACACACACACACACACACACACACACACACACACACACACACACACACACACACACACACACACACACACACACACACACACACACACACACACACACACACACACACACACACACACACACACACACACACACACACACACACACACACACACACACACACACACACACACACACACACACACACACACACACACACACACACACACACACACACACACACACACACACAAAAATACATTGTTTTTTTTTTATTTTGGGAGCACACACGTTTGAGTGCGTCCTTTTCCCTCCCCCAAATTAATTTCTAGTAGATCCTAGAGCAGCGGCCTACCTCGCGTCAGCGTCACCGCCACGCCAGCGTCAGCGTCTCGCGTCAGCGTCACCGCGTCAGCGTCACCGCCAGCGCGTCTTGCAGCGTTCTTACAACGAGCCCGACGTTAGCACGCGGCGTCGCCAAGACGGAGGTTGTCTGCTGCTTCGCGGCGATTCTCGTTGAACGTTTTTGCCGCTTGGTTGCGGGTCTGGGATCCACCGACGATGACGTCATGCGCAGGTCTTGTCTTCTAGGTGGTAGTGGGGAGCGCAAGTTCGTCTGCTTCTTGCTAGGCGTTGCGGTGACGTCAAAACGTCGAGCTCTGATTGGCTAGATTGAAGCGATAGTGGGCAGGCCTCAATGCTAGCTGCCTTGGAGGAGGTCTACCCAATGATCCTTTAAAATTGGAGCCAATCAGAACTCGGCGTTCTGATGTCACCGCAAACCGTGCGAAAGAAGCAGACGAACTTGCTCTCCGCATTGGTACATCTTACTGTACGCTGAGCTATGGCGTGTGGCGACAGTCACATGCGCGTAAACACGAATCAAACACGTATAGTACCGGTATGCTTCGCAACTCCGTCGGCGTGTGTTTAATTCCCTTTCCTCAATTTTTTTTTAGCCAACGTTGTTATATTTTTGCTTAATTTAGCTCGCGTTGCAGTACCCGGCGATCCTATAGGTTCAATCCCCAGCTCTTCTTTCGACCTGGATGAGCGTCGTACCGGCGCAAGACAGTCGCGTACGACATATCTGGCAGTGATGCACGGCAAAGATTCTAGGCTTCGTCTCACCTTAGCATGGACCGTTGCTGGCCGCGCGCGCTAAAAGAGCGAGCTAGCTGCTTTGCATGAAAGCCTCTCCGGCGGTCGCAAGAGCACTCGCGCAGTGAGTGCTCCAGCCAAGGCAGTCAAGGCTATCGCTCGCGCTAGCACAGCATTCGCGGTTAGTCCATGCCAGCGAGTCGAAGTTTAGGCCAGCAGTCCTGACTAAATTCTCATCTACGGCGGAGACATCAGGCGCCGATTGGGACTAACTTCCTCCCGCTCTACACATACACGCGACATGGCTATTTCTATTCAATATATACTCCCGCCCCCGTCGTTGACCCCGACACCTGGCCGGACGTGTCTGCGTGCCGCCCCAATGGTCAGAGGAGGAGTTCTTCCGAGAGCGAAGACGCGTCGCGAGCGTGACTGGCTACGCAGTAACACTGGATAAGTAACTCCTTGTGCTTG
Organism: Ixodes ricinus; assembly: GCA_037355805.1. NCBI lineage: Eukaryota > Metazoa > Arthropoda > Arachnida > Ixodida > Ixodidae > Ixodes > Ixodes ricinus. The sequence continues at coordinate 119,755 of JAZHYW010012271.1, forward strand.
CAGACGATCAAAATAAATTGAAAGTCACGTAATATAGTCAGATTTGCAACAAATACAGTACTGAAGAAGATGCTTGTTCTGGGTTCAAATGGTTCAAATCATCACCCGCACGCTCCAAATCTTTGCAAATAAGGGGAGCCAGAGAGCAGGTGCCCGATAAAAACTGCCCGACATGGGAAATAATAAAAAGACATACCTTTCGTAGCTCACGTGCTTTATTTTTTGCGTTCGAATGTTTCTTTAACCGATCGTAAAGATGTGCACGACGGAGTCATTTTCATCCAATGACAGGACGGGCATATTAGCAATATATAAGCACCACCGAAATGCTAGCGAACCTGAACACACACTACATTCCTTTCGATCGTTAGTTTGCTTAGAACCGTCGCTCGTTTTCACATACCTTCCTGAAACAGGGGTTTGGGCCTGAAATAGAGCGAAGTTTAACATCGCTCAGTGGTAAAGAAAATGCTGTAACTAAAGCAATTACACTTTCACAATACCAATAAAGGTACATACTATCCGTTACAACCGATATGACAAAAGTTATTCATGTTATTTTCCGGCGAAGAGACAAAATTCACGCGCGTTTTCCCATAGGAATACACAGGGAGGCTGGAAAAGTAGACTGCATGCTGTCTGCTTCAATTTGCAACCGGAAGTCCCGTAGACACTAGCGCCAGCTGAGCCTCTAGCGTTTATTGTAATAACTCTATGTCTTCTAGGTGGTATGGGAGTGCAGCCTCGTCTGCTTCTTGCGGCGTTGCGGTGACGTCAGAACGTCGAGCTCTGATTGGCTAGATTGGAGGATAGTGGGTAGGCATCAATGCAAGCTGCCTTGAGGAGGTCTACCCACTTTCCTTCCAGTTGGAGCCAATCAGAGCTCGGCGTTCTGACGTCACCGCAAACGCCTGCGAAAGAAGCAGACGAACTTGCTCTCCGCATTGGTACATCTTACTGTACGCTGAGCTATGGCGTGTGGCGACAGTCACATGCGCGTAAACACGAATCAAACACGTATAGTACCGGTATGTTTCGCAACTCCGTCGGCGTGTGTTTAATTCCCTTTCCTCAATTTCTTTTTTTTGCCAACGTTGTTATATTTTTGTTTAATTTAGCTCGCGCTGCAGTACCCGGGGATCCTATAGGTTCACATCCTCACAGCTCTTCTCCTCTCGACCTGCGGATGAGCGTACGTACCAGTAGCAGTGCGGTCGTGCAGTCGAGCTAACTGGCAGTGATGCACGTGCTAATGGACCCTCTAGGCTAAGCAGTCCTGGCTAAATTTCTCATCTACGGCGGTGACATCAGGCGCCGATTGGGACTAACTTCCTCCTGCTCTACACATACACGCGACATGGCTATTTCTATTCAATATATACTCCCGCCCCCGTCGTTGACCCCGACACCTGGCCGGACGTGTCTGCGTGCCGCCCCAATGGTCAGAGGAGGAGTTCTTCCGAGAGCTGAAGACGCGTCGCGAGCGTGACTGGCTCATTGGACATCGAGGCTGACTGGACGAGGGATGGTCATGCAGCGGCTGCTCCACATTTGCGCCGGCACCTCGCTCGCACGCATCTGACGACGACGACGACGGCGTCGCTCGCCGATTGAGCCCCGCGCGCGTGGACGGTGTTGGACGCTGCCAGGACCGTTAACCCTGTCGGCGTGACCGGCAGACGAGCTGGGACACTTCGCGAGACCAATGAGGCGTGAAGACGGGCTCCGGATGAGCTCGACAGGAGACTTCTGTTCGCGGGAAGCGATCTGTGAATGGCGCGTCTGCCGTAACACGTAACACAATTAAAAACAAACAGCAACAACAAACTTTGTGTAGATTGGAGCATTGCTGGAATAGGGTATATCCGCGTCTGTCATTCCCCAAGGAGTGTTTCAATCCGAAGGCGGTGAACTGACGGTTGCGCACTAAGAGCAGGGTTTGGGGCGTGATTCCCGCTTAGCCGCTCGGTAAATCTCCCTGATTTGGGTTAACTGTGTCTAATGACGATTATGTACGATTAAATCATGCTTTCGATACGCTTCAGCTGCTTATGCATTGCCTGCTGTGGGCTGTGAGCTTACGTTACCTCGGGTTGCACGTAACGGGTTTTCGTTACGCTGGAGCGTAACGCTTCTCGCACGACATCCTTCCCATAAACACGTTCTGCTTTAAAACAAGCGGCCGAAATTCGATCGACTGCTCGGGAACGGCCGGAAGCGACGGAAACGTCATATTCGGCCGCCAAACTTGCCGTTCAGCCTTCGGCTAGCGACGTATATAGTCTCGGCGGGAAGAGTCCTTCAGTGGCCCGAAGAGAAGGCGCCTTCACGGCCCACGGAGCAGCCCAGAAGGTTTCTTTTGGAAAGCTCCCAGTGTGACGCTCGGGACGGGTGTCGGAATCCTGGAACGAGCCGCTTTCTGCCTGACCGACGGCTGCTGGGGAGGGCACGCTCTGATTGCGCGTCAACGACTCCGCGGGTGACAGCGCTGGGCGTTGCGCCGCGGGTGCCGCGTCGCGGAAAAGAGTCGCAACTTTCGCCGTTGTTGGGAGCGTTGAAGAGCTCAAGGGAAGGCGGTCCGTCGCAAATGCAATCGAGGTGCGATAGCGCTTGATGGCGTTTTTCACGAGCGGCACTTTGTGCTTGACTTTAGCGGAGAAATTGTGAGGCTACGTCAATGTGACGTCACGGAGCACCGTGACGTCAGAGAACACCACGACGTCACGTAACGTGACCGTGACCGCGACGTCACGTGATACAATGACATCGCGTGAAACACGACGTGACATCGCTTGTATCAATATTTACGTGAGGAGACTTGACGTCATCTGAAGCCATGACCTCATGTGACGCTGCTTTTCATGGGTGAATCTATGTCGTCAGACTAACAGCTTCGCTCCGTTGTTGATACTCTCTCTCACGGCCTTGCTCCGGTGCGACCAACACGAGCAAACAAGGTCCGCGAAGTGTTCCCATATAATGCTGTTGCTTAAAAAAAATGTAATGTAATTCATGAACCTGCAAGTGCGTTGTTGTCATCGTGTTTTTGGGGGCGCCCGCATTTGCACTCCGGGATAACAAGCGACGGCCCCAACCCGAGAAAGAAGTAGGCGCCGACAGCGCGCGGTGGCCGAGTTCAGCCAGCCACCGCCGCAGGTTTCGGGGGTTCTTGACCCCTCGTCGCGGGAACCGAACCCCAGCGCGAGTTCCACGGACGGCGGCGCCTCCGCAGCACCCTCCCTCCATGCATGAGAATGCCATATGCCGCCGCGCAGCGCGGGGCGGGACGGGCATCGGCGCGGCCCTTTGAACCCTGGCGACGCGCGGACCCCCAGACAAAGACCCCGCGCCGGCGCGGGCCTCGCGAGCGAGCGCAACCTGGCCATGCCACCGCCGCATTATGCAACAACAACCCGCCGCCGCCGGGTCAGAACACGCGGAAGAAAGAAAGGTCACCTTGGGGCGCCAGGGAATGCCGCCCGTCCCGCAAGCGTGAGAGCCAAGGAGGTCCCGCGGGTGCTGCAAGGGTTAGAACCCCGGGCCCAACCCTTTTGTGCCCCCGCGAATCGCTGGTGTTCGAGACGGAGCCGCACAATGGGGCCGCGGAGAACGTTTGTGGAGGGGAACAGAAGCGGAGATAGAAGGAGCCAAACGAAGCAGCGTTCTTGGGCCTGATCCCTCCGAGGAAGAGGGGCTGCTCATTGTCGGGCCATCGAGCGGGCTACGGGGTTGAGCCGAGTGTGCGCGCGGGGCTGCTGGGTTAGTGGACCGATTTCGCGGATGATCGGATAGCGCCGTCGGGGGCTTAGACTGCCGCTGCTCCTTCGGGGTGCTTCAAGAAGGCGCAGGGCCGTAGGTTAAAGGGCGCGCACAAAAGAGAACCCCGCGCGAGAGGGCTTCGCCTTCAACCTGCCCCGACGACGCGTTCGTAAGATCTCTTCCTTTTTATTCTCAACCCAGGCTCCGAAATGTATTTTATTTTTATTAGCACGCATCGCGTTTGCGTATATCTGCTGGGTTCGAGGGTTTATATACGGGGTGACGCTACCTCTTCGGGGCTGGGCTGTCGGTGCGCGCAGGCCTTCGGCTTCTTGACGCCTTTGTTCTTGCGAACGCGTACGACGACTACAGGTCCGTTCGGCTGCTGCTGCGGCTGCTTCGAATGCCGTCGATACGCGCTTACCCTCTACCGCCTTCTTTTTCTTTTTTTTCTCCTTCGATAAGCGGGAAGACTACATATGCCGTAATCCTAAATGGAGAGAGGAGATTGCTTTCTCCCTTGGGAACTCGGGGTATCCGCTAATTCCCAGGGTGTGGGATGGTTTGCGCGGACCCTTCGGCGTGTGTGCGCGTGGGTCGCTCACCCGGTGCAGGTCTGTGCTTAGGAACGCCGGCTCGGGGGGTTATGGGGTGGGCGCAAGGAGCGACTGCTGCTTTGTTTCAGAGTTGAGGTTACCGCGCAGTAGTGGCTCTCTGGGATCGGTGACTGACCCCTTCTGTCCCCTTTTAGGTGGCCAATGAAGGCCATTTGTTCAGGCGTGTATATCAGCTCTACTTAGGTATAGGCTCCTTTTCGGATTAAGTCTGACCGTAGCCAGCTCTACGATCCAATCTAGCCAATCAAGCACCCCCAAAAGTGCATCGTCACGGGGCTTGTCGTCTTTGTACGTTTGCTGTCACCAGCTAAACCAAGTCGAATTTGGGGATTACGTGCTTAAGAGTCTGGGAATCAACAAAAACGTTTTTCTTTAATAAGGATTTTTTTAAATAAAATTTGATAATGCCAGTGTGGTGGATCAAGCAAAATATTACGGTCGTAGCTCAATTTCTCTTTCATTTAAAACTCTGCTTTGAGCCTAGTGGAGAGCCTGCAGAGCTTAGAAAAATTGATGGAAGGCTCATTATACTTGGACAGTATTCCCAAGTGTATGCTACACAACATGACATTTGGACATTTTTACGAATTTCTCGTATATGTATTTTTAGTTTGCATTCTTTTGTTACTTTACTTGGAGAGACAGAAATGGCACGCAGGTGAAAGACCAAATTATAAATTGAAGAAATAACTTGAAAAAATAAGAATGTCACGAAGCGGAGTGTAGCCTAAAGAGTACAATGAAAAAAAAAAAAACTGAAACGAATACAGTCCAAATGGTTGCCAGGTACCAGCTCCACAAACAACACAAAATAAAAAAAAAAGATATGAGAAACGGTTTTTATAGTAATACTATTTCACTTCCTGAGCTGGTGTTAAATAGTGTTCATAACAAAGTAATTGCAGATTGCAAATAAAAAGTCCCTATACGTAAAACATTCGATACCTCCCTAAGCAAACAAATAAAGAAACAAAAAAAGATTTTAAAATATCTTTTGCCCGTTGACTTACTTCACAAGCTTCTCCGAATACGCGACCGCACGAGTGGGAATGCCTTGCCCGTTTTTTGACAGGCCAGAGCGGATCCTCGGCGCGCAAAGCAAGACGTTTCATCCTCCCCATTTGCGGGCCCCGCGGCCGTCCTCGTAACCCAAGGACATCCAGCATCAATCTTTCAGCCAGCGCTGGCCTGATTTCAACCCTCTCCGTCTCTCCTTCTTTCGCGTGGTCGTTTGTCGCGCGCACAAACAAAACACGACGTTAATTCCTGTCCTGCGCGTCCTCCGCGTGTCGGCTTTCTGAGACCACCCTGTGCGGTTTCTCGTTGCCAGGGTCACCTTTTTTTTAAATTTGTTTTAGAGTGAAAGTGGTGTATACGTTGACTTCTACGAAGGCACGTCCATGGGTACATACACAATTCTAGAGTCACTTAGTACGCTATGCAGCCTATGCTTCAAAGTAATGACAGTTCAGCCTTCTCGGTCGCAGGAAACGCTATTCCGTACTCAAGAAGTGTTACAAGAGCCCGCGACCGAGCAAAGCGATATCGGCCAAGCAGCCAAGCTTCCTGATGCGCTATCTAAAGCTCAGGATTCAATGTGGGCCAACAGGTCCAACGAGTCAAGAGATCTGAGTCAAGAGGTCCAAATTGGATCTTTTGACTCGTTGAATCATCCCGACTCGTTGGTCCTCTTTACTCGGAATGAATCGAGAAGTTCAACGGGTCCAGATATTCATAAGGGGTCAAGGGATTCAACTGGGTCACTCGATTCATATTGGATCACTTGACCTTTGAACCTCTTGATTCGTTGAATAAATATTCAACGAGTCAAGAGGTCCAACGAGTCAAGAAATCCAGTACGGGTGAAGAGATTCAACCAGACGAGAGATTTAAAACGGGGCAAGAGATCCGACGAGTCAAGGGATTCAATAAAGGTCAAAAGATTTAGCGATGCAAGAAGTCCAACGAGGCAAGAGATTCAATATGGTTCAAGAGATCCAAGCAGTCCAGAGATCTAATATCGGTCGAGAGGTCCAACCACTCAACATACTTATAGTGGGTCAAGATTCAAATCTACGGTAAATTTATTTTCTTTTACAAGTTTGCTATCAGATAAGGGTCATAAATCAAAGAATGCACATTTCCTAAAAGGTTTTCTTTTCATTTGTCAAGAAGTTTATTCTCTTTGTTATGAACGGTGTTACGAGTTCTCAATTCAAAGTTGATCGAATTGATTTTTTGTTTCTCAAATCAAAGTTATTCTTTGTTTTTGTCTTGGCTGGAGCCTGTCATTTATTGTGCGGGTTTCGGTACACCTCTTCGTCTTACGTAATGCTTACAGCTCGTTGGGTTTCGAGTATTACGCAGGTGCATACGAAACTATTTTTTAGTTAAAGGGAGAATGAGATGGAATGTTATACCCCTGTCAGACGGGCACGTTAAATGACATTTAAGCAAAATGACATTATAGCTCGGCCAATCCGCGTGTTTAATTCGCCACGCGGCGCGTGCACGCGCCACGTGCAGAGCCATAATCACGAGCTGACTCGCCGAGCGGTAGTTGACATTCAATCAAAATGACGTTTACTTTCCCGTCTGACAGGGATATAAGTTGAAAGAGTCCAAGGACCAACGAGTCAAAATACCCATGGTGAGTCAATAGATCTATGGTGTGTCAAAAGATCCATGGGTAATCAAAATATGTCCATGGTGAGTCAAAAGACCCATGGTCAGTCAAAATATCCGTGGTTAGTCAAAAGATAGATTGTGGCCTAAGCAGTGAGTGAAGAAGTCAAACGAGTCCAAGAGGTTCAATATTGTATCTTTTGACTTGGATCTTTGAAATTGCTGAACTTCTTAACTTGGGTTTCGAAGGATCCCAGCTAGGCCTCCCCAGCGCGAGCTTTCGCTCCATGTGCTTAGAGCTGAGTTGTGCTCGGCCGCTGTTTCCCCAAAATTGAAAACATGTCGAAACGAATACGGACTTTGAACGCGCGCGTTGGTTGAATAGGCTGGATTTTCGGATGATTAGGTACGATTCGTCGTTGCTACGCACCATGAGATGTATCTCATGGTGGGTAGCAACGAGATACATCTCTTGGCAACGAGATACATCACCATGACAGGCTTAACGCGGACGCCATCAGCTTTGCTAATTCAAGACATGGAACAGGTACGGCCCTGGTCGAGGGAGGCTCGGCGTCAAAGCGACCGGAGTCTTGGTCTCGCGCAGGGGCGTTTAGCGACGTCCTCGTTCCCGCATATTCACGCGCAACATAAAAAAAAAAAAACGCTGTGGCTAGCGTTACGTCCGGACGGAGCACTGGAAACGCGTATACCTAACCCCCCCCCCCCCCCCGCCCTCCTCTCTCTCCCCCGTGAACCTAGGGAAGGCGGAGATTTGGACGTAACTTGGGTTACGTCGGACGTAACGCTAGACAGTTCGTAAAAAATAATAATTCCTCAAAAAATTCAGAAAAAAATTTGTTGGTGGAATATGTGTAACTAGAACAAAACTGCAAATTCGGAACTACGGAATGTTTTTTTTTTCTTGAGTTTTGGGCTTCAAAAGGGGCAGAAGGTGCGTGTTAACATTTTTGCAGTTTTCACGAGTAACACCATTTGGAACCTCAAAACTTTCAGATTTTTTTTACAACAATTAAAACATATTTTAGTGCTTTAAGACCTTGTATAAAAGTGTTCAGGTTCTCTTGAACTGTGTTTCTTATATTATTTTATAAAATATTATTGATTGAATCTTCCACATTTGAAAATAATATGCCAAGTTTAAATCGAGCTAGCCTTCTATGTACAGTACCATTATTTAGGGCATAAAAACATATCAAATAAAAGCTTGTATCTAAGTAAATTTAAAAATTATACTATTGTTAACTTAGGTATAGTTTATATAGAAGAAAGAACACTGTAAACTTGTTTAAGAAATGCTAAAAAATACAAAATTCAACGTTATATAAAAAGTATTTGTAATAGTTTTAAATGAAAAGCTTTCTATTTGTAATTTTTTATACGAAAAGCTTTCTATGTGGTCTTATATATATACTATAAAATTTCTTTGACATATATGGCTTCGTCGTGTTAAGCAGTGCGTTTGAAAGGGTCATATTTTTACCGACATGTTTAGATAAAAAAGATATGGATCGTTGCGAAATTGTTTACATAATTATTATATATATGCTTGTAACGTGACCATAGTATTTACGATACACCTCATGTATCATTGAACAAAAATGAAGCATAAACTGGTGTGTTATATATTAAAAAACAATTCATGCTTATGCCCAGTTCACTTATAAAATCTTAAGATTCACAACTTTTCTTTAAATAAACCTATTGAAACGTCTTTCTTGTTTAACGAGCATAAAAATTATCTTCCACAAACTTCTGTGTTAGGCAATGAAGCGGCGAGATCAATTTTCAGAAAGGTAGCGGGCCGAGAGCACAATTTTTTCTTCTTTCATGCGGCCTCATTTTCACGTGTACTGGCGAAATTCGTTCAAAACTTTTTGACTTCTTTTTAGGCAATAACAATGAATACAGATAAACTGTAGAAATGCGTAACAATACATCGCATTTTTAGTATTATAAGCTCACAGTAACGTTTGTGGTGGCATGGGCGTACCATCCGGGGGGGGGGGGGGAGAGAGGAAGAGGGAAAGGGGGCGTGTGCCCACAGTTCTCAGAGGGGGGGGGCAAACATGTGTCTTGCCTGCCCCCCCCCCCCCCTGAAACAGCCGCCACTGGGCAGGGCAAACACAGGCCGGCGGCGCACAAGAGATACCAAGGGCACCGCCCCCCCCCTCCCCGGCCCTTTTGGGGGGGGGGGAGGGTGTGGTTTGGTTTGTACCCCCCCCCCCCACACACACACACACACTCAAAAACAAGTTGGTACGTCACTCTGTGGTGGTAAAAGTGAAGTTAACATTGCTCCTGAGGATTCTTTTTTTTTTTTTAATCACAATTCTGAAAGACTTGTTTCTATTTTTGAGCCGTCACCCACAACTGGTAGAACTGTTTTCTTTTTTTTTTGTCACGGTATTGGGCGAGGCATGCTGCTTCACTATTGGGGAGTACAATTCCAGACACTACACGAGAAAAATCATCAGCACTTGCAATGGTTTCCAGTTCTGACGACCTGAGATTGTGCTAAGGAGTGCTTAAAAACCTTAAAGAAAAAAATTTTTTTTAAACAGTCTGGTTGGGACACGCGTCAAAAGATAAATGTTACGCGAAAAACATTTTTTTTTTAGTGCAATATTGACGGCGAGAGGTTTATTTGACGGCACGGGTCATTCCGGAATGACCATCTCGGTCATGAAGGCGATGCCGTCCTCCTCTCCTCCACGCTCCCGAAATGCCGAGAGAGAGATTAAGTGGAAAGGAGGTGACTACCAACTAAATCGCGTCTCGCGCCGTCAATATAGCTGCAATTTTTTTTTTCACGTAAAAATCTTTTTTTGACATGCGTGTCCCAACCAGGTTGTTAAATTCTTTTTTTCTTTTCAGGTATTTTTTAAGGACCCATGTATTCAAAAGCTCCGTCGGCCGCCATTTTTCCATTGAAATTTTCAGAAAATCGCCTATAACTTTTGAATAAGATTACGGTTGGTGCTGAATCTTTGGCATCTTGCTCGAACGGCTGGGGCTACGTTCTGACGGGGTATGAGCTCCCCGCAATGTCTAGTTTATTTTTGCGGTTCGAAAAACAGGGTTCAGTTTTCTCGCGGAAACCCGGTATGAAGTTTTCGTTGCTACTTAAAAAAAAAAATAAATTAATATTTTTTTTTATTTTTTTATTTTACGATTGAAAACGAACAAGAGCGGACTCCGCTCACCTGGACCAATCGCCTGGCGAGCCTCAATGGATGTCACGATCCACGTGACTCAAAAGTCTGATATGTTTCGCGTTCTTGGGCGCGTGGCTGTCGTCGTAGGTCCCGCCGTGATTATTGCTGGATCACTAAAATTAATTTGTGCGGCGCGCAAGCGCAAGTTTGGGCTTAAACTTCGTCGACATTACCCGGAACACTTCTGACATCTATTTCAATCGTCAAACTGAACTTTCCAAATTGTCTTGACGGTCCCTTCAGTCACGCTGCTTGCTCGTACGTCGTACAAGAGACACGCTGTCGGCTGCTGACACGATGCCTAAAATATCTGCGCCCCGAGCATGTTGGAAGCAGGCTTGCTTCGTACGAATGTATGCGCTTAACATTTCTGCAGACGGTTCTTTTTTTTTATAATGACAATAGGGACCTGCATACAGGGACGCCCCAGACTGTGTCTTCAGACTATGCTGTATGCGCGGTGTGAGCGCGGCTTTAGGGCGGGAAAAAGTCGGCAACGCCGTCGGCGCGTCTTCTTCGCTCTGGTCGCGGCGTGCGTCTCGCCTACGATCGAATCGGTGCGGCCGGTAGCGTTCCCGCCCCAGCGGGCCGCAGCGTCCCGTCTTCGGACGGCGCCAGGTGCCCCCCGAGCGGGACGCACCTAGCGAGGGGGGACCCGGGGCCCGCCTCCGGTCCGGACCGCGGGCCAACCGGAGCTGGCAACCCTCTCTTTCGGGGCTCAGGGCTTGGCAGCAGCCCCGCCGGGCGCCGCTCCGGAGAGGGAGAGGGGGAGCGGCCCCCACCACGTGCTTTCCGCGGGAGAGAGGGAAGATGCCGCCGGAGCGCATGGCGTCGCGCCCGACTCGGCGGCTCCTCCGAGCCTTGCGAGCGGGCTTTCAGATGTGGTCGCCGCGATCGGCGGAGAGCGCGCGCCCGCGCGCTTGCGTCGAGTGCGTCGCCCTGCCAGCGTTCGCTCCCCGGGCTCTCCGGGGTTCGAATCCGCGCCCTCGGCGAGGATTCGCCGCTCGCGCCACGTGCTCCGACGGACGGCCGCGCCGTTCGAACAGCCGGACTGAAAAGACGGCAGCTTTTGCGATTTCTCGTTGGTTACCACGTCTTCTCTCCACGGAACTAGACGACTGCCGCTGTTGAAGACAACGAGTGTGGCTGTCGGGCGTTTTTACCTGTGCGACGTTTTTGCCCTAAGGTCGAGTAAGCGCTCCACCTAAAGCGCCGACATTGACCTGTCCCGTGTGAAGTTTGCGAGGAGTTCCCGGATTGCTTGGAGAAGTTCCGGGGAATCGACGTAGTCGTGATTAACGCCCGAGAACCCGAGGCTTGCCACGGACTAAACCGCTCTTCCGAACTCCTGCTCGGCGACCGCCAAACTACCAAAAATCCCGACGGTACGACAGCGAGCCAACATCCCGAAGGCGCTCATTCCAACAGACCCGCAACCACATTGGACCACACCGAGGGGATTCATCTCTGTCCTCCAATAAGAACCAACGCCGGATACGCGTTCCTTCATTCGGACCGAGTTCGAACACCGAGACACCGACGGTGACAGCGCAGAGCTGGCAAGGATCACGTGAGCGCTCGTAAGGCTCGTCCACGTAGAGACGTGACCAGCGTTTTTTCGCCACCGACTGTGACAGCGCTAGAGGTGACTAGGATCACGTGACCGCTGGTGAGGCTCGTCTTCGCGAGCCCGTGACCCGTGTTTCTTCTCCGCCGAGTGACATCAGCAGCAGTGCGCGCGCGGATGCGGGCTCGTGCGGAGCTCTGAGCCGAGTGGTCACCCCGCGGGTCCCCGATGCACTCGTGCCTGGAGCTGCAGCCGGGCGGCGGGGCCCACCACCCGCACCACCTGGGAGGTGGCGCCGGCGCCTTCCGGCAGTGCGTGTCCCCGCCGGCGGCGTACTCGGCCGCGCGGCCCGACGTCCAGCCCTGGAGGACCAAGGTGGACCGACTGGCTTCGCTGCAGGGCGCCTCGCCTCCGCCCACGCCCGCCGTCTACTCGGTCCGTACCACTATACTGTGTCTCCCGAGTCGAACAACATCCCTTTCACCCACTGCACCCCCGCTAGGAGGTGTACAGGCGAAGACAATACAGGCTGGAACGAACGCGCGATAACCAGAAGACGGCGTTGCCCCGACGCGAGTCGGGCCATATGCTGGGTCCCGACGCGAGTCGGGACCAGCATAGCATGCGGACGAGAGTGTGGAGGCCACTGCTATCTTTCCTATAGTCGTTGTCGCATAAAAAATATAAGGGGAAGTTTTGCGCAATATTTATGCTCTGCGCGAAGTAGTTCTTACAAGATTCGGTTAGGGAAGAACACGATGCTTTTTGCGTGTGAAACGCGTACGCGTCTTCATAAAATAAGGTAAAGCTAACCTAAGGTGAACCTTCACATATCTTAATTGGACACATAGAGGGAAAATTAGTAACGTTCTGCAAACAGCCAGACTTTTTTTTTCACTACGATTTTTGAGGTGATAACGAGTATAGTTTCCACAGTTGCTGACTGGATAAGACTTCCGGGGAAGCTCCTCCCACCTCTTTCCACTTTAGCGGAGCAGACGTTAGAGAGGAGGCGACCTCCTTTTACTTCTAATTATAAGCCCGTTACCAACTGTAGTTCAACTTCTCGTGTCGGGGCAGTATAGTACCACCGGTAACTCTTGGTCTTCGTTCGGTCGTTCCAGCTTGCACTGTCCGCGGCTGTACACGTGCTGCTAACACCCTCCCGGACAGCAAGGTCATAGTGCTGGATTTCCCGCGCAGCCCCCTCGAGACCAACGCGGGGCGCCGACTCGTGTTCACTCAGTGAGGATCCCCGCCGAATGATGACGCAGCGCTTGGGATGTCGGAAATTCAGCTCTATGGCCTCGCTCTCTTCTATACTTCGCTTTAAGTTAGAGCGGAGTCAAAGGCTAACCACAACGTCAAAGTATACGCACGAACGCTGAAAGCTGGCACCGCCTTGCCGCCTTTTTCTGGAACGGCCTGTCATCGCTGACAGAATCAGAACGGCAGGAAGATCCTACGGGTGTCCCTCATTTAGCGCGAGCTTCCTATGCCTTTGATAACGCTTCGGCGTCTCGTCAGCTTTCGAGCGTGCACGCGCACCAAAAGCACGGTGGAAGGCCACGAGCGCGCCCTGGACGCGCCCTGGAGACCGGGCGCGCCTGAGAGAAACGCTCTGCCATTCTGTTCCTGTCACTGGCTACGGCCGGAAGCCATGCGCTCGCGCCACCAGCTCTGACAGCGTCGTTCACTAAGAATGAAACGGAAGGCGGGAGAAACATGAACGCTTAAGACACGGTCGGGAATTGCGCGACACGTTTTATACTCGAAGACAGGGCCCCGCGGCGAGCACTCCGAATTCCGTGGTTCGCCGCATTTGCTGATTTTCCGCGGGATTCGTGCGCTGGTATATCTTTCGTGGCGATGGCACGTATGAATGTTTCTCGACTTCCAGCGTCTGTTTCTGACAAGCTTGGGTCTAAGAAACGGGCGTTTACGTTTATTGTTGGTGGCTCTGCGCGCGGGCGCGACTGCAACGCATAAGCTCGACGAAAATGAAGTGACGCGAAGAACACGGCTGCAAGTGAAAGTGCGGTAGTAGGAATATAAATTATTTGATTGATTCAGTCTTTTTGGTCGCGCGTTGTCGACAAAGTGTTCTTATCATAACCAGTGTCCACATCTAACAACTCTGGCGTAATACTTAACACGATCGTTAGTTTAATTTTTTTATTTAACTGTACTAATGTTATGTTTTTGTTTTGTTGTTATCATTGCACTTCTAATTAATAATTTACGTTACTTTCGTTACCCTCCCTTTCTGCGACGCTGCCTGGGTCTTGTGGGTGTTCATACTAATAAATGATAAATAAATTATACAATCCTTAACCCAGAATGATAAATCATATTTTCGGTAATCGTAATTCAACACATGAAACTGTGGTGCGAAAAAATTTAGAACTCAGGTTGAATTAAAAGACAACAGTAAGAGAACGTCTCAAACTCGGCTGACACGTAGTGCTACTGTTGTCATTTTTCTTCGAGAGGAAAGTTTCTTCATTTTTACGCAGCGCAGTCTCAGGTGTTATATTATGATTAATTATCACCAGCTCGCCCGCACACTCACCGTTTGTTTCGTATATTTTCGGCGTTTCTTTTTATTTCACCGGTCTGTCAAACACGTGTTGAGCTAACACTTACCGGTGTTTTTCGGTAGATAATAGAAACTAGTAAAAGGCAGGCAGACCAGAAAGAGATACCTCAGATCACATCATCTAGATTAGTGCTTTTCAAACTCTGCAACCGTGCGACGCACCAAAAAAGTAATACCGCGTCGCGACCCCCGCCCCCGTTTTTCGCGATGCCAGAAGCGTTTCGATTTCAGCGCATGAACAGCAAGACACAAAAATGACGCTCTAATTTTATGTTGCAGTTTAAAAGAGTCGGAGGGAATCATTTTGGCTAAAAAAAACGCAGCCTGCTGAACTTCGTGCAAGATCCGCCGATCAATCGAGTGGCAACGTATACTCCCACGTCTTGTCACTACGAAAGCCCGTCGTAGAGAATTATCGTTCCGATGACGACCCCGATAACGATACCCGATTCTCCACCACCTCCTTTGCGCATGCATCGTATCGTGATCGGGGGTATGGCAACGATGTACTAAAACTCTCTTATAGGTTTCGGCGACGAATGGGCTAAATACATTCGTCGTTGTCTCGTTATTGTAGACAACTCACACCGTGGACGATTATTTGGGGTCGGAGGCGACGAGCCAATCCGCTTTCAAATTTTCCCCCGACGTTACTCGCAACATTGCTTTCTTGATTGCGTGGAGGTCCAATCGGCTTAGAAGAAGCGAAAGTACGTTTCGCACAAAATGATGGAGGTTTGTCTTCCAGTGGTCACCTTTTGCGTGCTGCCACCTTTAAAGGCATGCTGAGCTTTTGATCGCGCGTGGACAGTGTGCAGTGGCTTTCCACTGTGAAATATCGTACGCCGTTCGATATCTCAGTGTTTTATAGAGCTAACTGGAAAATGGAGAGGTCAAGTTATTTTGCTGTTGCAGTGACGTGATTCCTGCGCCACTGGCGCTAAAGTGCCTACCCTGCTACATCCTGCTACATTTCACGAAAATGTGAGGAGCAACAAACATTGCGTCGATCGCTCCAATTCCTCTCATCGAATGTAGTTCAAACGTCGCAAAATTGCCCGGTTGTTACGGTAAGCTGGTTTTCAGAGCTTTCGGTTATCGCTTAGAATAACGTGTGATTTAATTTTATCTCTATATCCGACAAGACTCTGTACTCAGTTGTTCCGGGACATTTTTTATTCGTGCTGTTCGGGTGGCGTAATGAGCTCCGTTGAGTGTGCTTCTCACCCCGCACTGGTGCGCTGCAGGAAAGCTGTGCCCACGGAGGTGACATCGCGAGTCTGCTTATGTCGCTTCTCCACAGCACAGCGTCGTGTTAAGGGTAAAACATTCCTGCAGGGTGGATTGGAGCACAACTGCAAATTAGTACTTATAAGAAAAAGTAAATATGTAAATACAATTTGGTGAATGCCGATGTGACAACATCTACCTTGCAGTAAAGTTGTTTAAAATAGAACTGCGGTTAGTCAGTGATAGACTGCGACATCTTGTAAAGTCGCGTGCATCACTGGTTGTGTTTTTTGTTTTTCGTAATCTAGATTTGAGGAAATATACTTCGAACTTTGGTATTGGGGTAAGATTAATGAATCACACAGATGAGATTTAGCAGAGGTGTGCTATAGGTCGAACATTTTATGCTTTGTTGACACCTCTCAATATGCCTCCAAGTGTTCGTGGACACGGTGAGCGAAGTTTTGGTTGTAACTAAATTACCTTTGGCAGTTGAATGAAAGCTTGGAAATGACATTAACAAGTTCAGCGGCGTTTTTAAGGCATATCTTCCAGATGCTGACTTTGCTTCATCAAAATTTCTTCATGTAAGATTTCAGTGATGTACATAATTAAATTACCTCTGCAGTTCTAATATGATTTGCAACGAATGCTAAGATGTTACACAGATGTGGGAGGGCAAATGAAACATTTTAGTTGGGCAGGCCAAAACATAAATCTGAATGTTGTATTCGCCGAGAAAATAGTGAAAGTGAAGATTGTACTCACAAGTTTTTTTTCAGGCTGCTCTCAAAAAGATTTCTCTAGAACGGCTTGCACCAATCAATGACTGCTGTTGTGATTAATTTCTATATGGAAGATGCTGTTGAACCTTGATTCGTTGGAATTACTGCATACGTTAGATGAGTGGGAATATTTATATTCAAGTTACAATTCTTGCTAGACATGTTTTGTCACCTTGCACTCACATATAGTTTTAGCAGAAATTACATGTTATTTCGTCGTCAGCTCAGTTTCTAGTTTCCCTGTGAAGAGTCTTGTCTTGCGATTGAGGGCCGCTTATTTCAGATCAAGAAAGGAGATGTGATGATGTCATACTATAGCATAAACTCCAGGACGCGTCTTTAAATAACGCTCGTCAAGCTAGGATTCTCCAGCAATACCCTCAACATTATAGCAGCGTATAGTCCGTCTCTGCTTACCCTCGTCCCCAGTTACGTAGTTTACACATCACGTATAAGCAAAGAAAAAGCAAGACGTTTTAATTTGGAACAATCAGTATGTTATAGAAGAGGCAGAACAAGAAGGATTGACAGTCGCGATAATATCACGAACACCTTCCAGTTCCGTGGCGAGGGCAAAACGATGTTTTCCCCAATAACGGTCACAAATCAAGATGACGCCGACTGCACAAATAATGTCTATATATTTGTGACGAAAAACTATAAAAGCTTAAAAGCTACCCATTTCATCTGTGTTTCGCTTGCCGGTTGCGCCAAACGGCTGTTAGACTGAGAGGCTGACGTCAGTAGAAGTGGTGAATTTGGCAAAAGGTCATTGTTGCTTTCTACCAGCAGAGAAAGGCGAACTTGTTGATCTATAAACAAAATAGTTTCCCTCTCCGAAGCTGTCGGTAGTGCAACTGTTTGTCTGTTTGTCAGCCGACCCTCTGTTTTTTTTTGTTTTTTTTGCGAGATGGTTACTGCTGTCGATGCATTATATGCGATGGTATCCCCTGAAAGACGAAGCCCCCGATCCGAATCGAACAGTCTGGTATTAGTAACTATTTATCCACAATTTTCTAAATATGTGGTTTTAGACCCTTTGTATGAAAATACGGTCGCGTTTCAAGAACTTACGAGCGGCCATGAGAGAATTCCACAGGACATGCACGTACCGGTAATCATGCTGTGAGCAAAACCTCCCTAACCGGCGAATCTAACAAGATTAATTAACTGCAGCGAGTTTCATGAATAGGAATATGTTACGAGTGCTTGCTATCAATAAAGCTCCGAAAACAATTTTTTTGTGTGTGTAAAAACAGATTCGGCACGGTGAGGCTATCGAAGGCCGAGATCTTCACGTATCATTATGCCAAAAAGCGTCGTTCAGTGAGCATTTGGAGCAGCGCTGTACGAGTTCTTGTGACCGCGTGTACAAGCACATCGGCGATTCCAGCCTGGACTACAGTTAGAGCGAAAAGCGTCCAGCTGAATTTAGCGGGTGCCTATTACGTGACGTCATTAGCATGACGCTGTCACTGACATCTTGACGTGACAGTGTGACGTGATGGTGTCACGTACGTCACGTCATGGTAACGCACGTAGCTTACGTCACAATGACGTCTGGCATTTAGAGCGCCTTTGGGATACACTGCACTCAAGATATACCAAAGAGACTGGCAGTTTTTTTTTTTTCTTCAAATTTTCAATTTTGATGGTTATGACGAACCTCGATTCGTCTCCAGCTAGTGTCGACTGACGCGTACCCTAAGTGAAAAATTCCCAGACAAACCTCACGTCTCGCGTACGATCTTTCAATGGGCACGCTCGCGCAAGCAATTTGGCGTGAGAACATCACGCGGCCGCCTCTCGAGCCTCCAAGTCGTCGGCGCGCGGGTCATCAAAAAGTTTGCGTCCAAAGGAGACCGCCCCGAAGAAGGAGCTAGCGGAGGGCTGCCGCAACCGGCAAGACCGTGGAACGTAACACCGGCGGCTAGCCGCCGCCGCGTGGATGGACACAAGTGCCCAAGAAAGTGAGCCTCGTCACATCTCTGCTCGTCGGCAGCTTCCCCCTTCTCTTCCTCGGAGGAACGCCGCGAAAAACCTCACCATTTGCGGAATCTATTCGGCCGCGTCCTCAAGTCGAGCAAGCGTCCACTCGTTGGTTAGGTGCTCCACTCACTCCTGAAGGTGGCAGTGCGGCGGAAGCTATACATGCTCGTTGGACCAATCGCGCATCTAGCAGTACGTCACGTGATTACGAGAGAGCGGGGTCGGGTGCTGGAAAGAACGCGGTTGATTGGTCCGGAGAGCGGGGAGCTCCCACCGTGCTGTCAGCTTGGGGGTCAGCGGAGTACGGGCAGAAAGCGCGCGAGCACCGCTGTCGCATTAGCGAGCGTCGACGACCATCGACCTCGGAAACGACGCCCGGAAAATTGCCGAGGTCCATTTGGTCCCGCGCAGGAAGAAGCCAACTGCCCGGCGCGTCTGTCGTCGCCGCCGCGCTTGCCCGGCTCTTCGTCTTCGGGCTGCCGATGACAGCGCGCAGGAACGCGTCGCTTCCTGTTGGGACCGATTTCGAGTGTCTGGTCGACCGCTTGGAGGAGGCCGGTGCTACGCTCAGCGGTGCGGCGATACCGATGTCCGCTCGCGGCGTCATCCGACGTTGATGTTCGTCGGGAAGATGTCTGTCGTGGTAAACGCGGCAATCTCAGGGAAAAAAAATGTTGGTGTTTTTTAGTCTTTAAAATGTGGAATGATTTTTAACAGAATCACTTGCTTCCAGGAGCTTGTCAGTCCGTCCTTCCGTCCGTACATTTCCCTGCTGCACTAACGGGAAAATCGAATTGGTGTAGGCAACACTCCATCTGCCCTTTTGCACGACTGCGGTGTCCACAATCTCCATTATCTCTAGATTTGTCAAAGAATTTCGACTGGAACCTAAATTTCGAGTTCCAGCCGTACTTTGTACCAGAAAGTCCTTAATGACTTGCCAGTGCTCCACATAAGCATAGCGGGCTGTCCCCTCTCACAACAACTGACGTCAAGTGTTCGTATGTCACGTGACATGACGCCACATACCTGATACCTTTGACGTCGCCCGATGGGGTCACATAACACCACGACTAGATACCGTGACGTTACATAACACCACGACTTGACACCGTGACACCAGCTAAAACACAATCTCATTAATTCCCTGAAACAACCGTTTAATGTGTTCTAAACGAATGTAACGGTCAATCCTGAAGTGTTGAATTTAACGCATTATGCAAAATTTCAAATCAAAATCGCTGCCACTTTTTTTGTATTTTTAAGGGCATGCGAACGGTACAGGGGTATTCACACGATGGATGCTTTTCGGGAAGGGATGTGCATGACGTCAGTGATCGGCGGAACCAGGAGGGCTCCCTCCCCGAATCAAACATTCACACGAACGACGAGGAGCCGAGAGGGATGTTATCCGGCGCATTTAGCGGTCGCACTCTCGACAACCGGGCTCGGTGCGCGCTGACAATAGTAGAAAATGGTGACGTACGTAAAACGGCGAGACGGGGTTATGGCACCAGCGCTGTTAGATGCAGAAGAGGACGACCTGCTTCCTGCTAAAAGAAATATGCTTCTTGAATGGGTGAACGCAACACAAGGGACGTGGAATCAAAAATCAGTCGTATGAAGAGCGGCCTGAGGACGGCATGGATGAATATCGAAGACTCGTTCGGGCGCCTCGGACGACATGCGCAACAGGGCAAGCCACAACAAGTTAGGCGACCACAACAAGTGAAGCGATCATAACCTAAACTAACCAACCAACCGTCTACATTACGACACGTGACCGCTCGCTTGTGGAGTACGCATTCATCCACGCGGAGAACTCCATCACGTGACGTGTAAACGAGTAAAGTTGACAGAGAAAGAATTGTTTATTTAAAAATCTGGAGGTCAACTTCCATTTATAACTGATCCGCTACATTGAAGAAAAAAATAAAACGAGGGAGTAGGGTTACGGACATCCCAGAAGAAAAGGAAGAAAAGCTAGAGGAAAGGAGATAGTAAAAAACAAAACAAAAGCAAATACCGACTATATCAACAAAATTTCTGAGTATATTGAATAAAGAAATATTAGTGAGATTTATTGATTTATTTATCCGAGGTACTCTTCAGCGCCTGAAGGTATTACAGTAATGGGGAGG
The DNA here is from genome assembly GCA_037355805.1 of Ixodes ricinus. Lineage (NCBI taxonomy): Eukaryota > Metazoa > Arthropoda > Arachnida > Ixodida > Ixodidae > Ixodes > Ixodes ricinus. The sequence goes on from JAZHYW010012271.1 coordinate 140,306, forward strand.
TACAAACAGAACCAATGTACACACACACATAAAATAAAATGTGAGCGTCAGATAGGTCGCTCTGCAATGCCACAAAACGACATATTTAATAGTCTCAATGAAGAAGATGCAACCAGTCATCAATAATTGTAGAGATAAACGAAATGTTAGATTGAATAATGGCGTGTGGATTTAGTCAAGCAGTTTTATCGATGAGTAGGAAAAAGGAGTATGCTAAAATGCTTGTTCTGCAAGATCTTTTTTTTTTTTTGTGGTCTACTTTGCATAAGATGGAATGGGGTGGCTGAAGGGATCTTTCACTGTTTATGCCAGTTTTGTTGTAAATATTATGAAAGAGCTTTAGACGTAAACCGAACATACGGCATTCGAAAGGTCTCCATTCAGTGAATCTTTTTAGGGTACTCGAGCTTGCGGAAAAATTTTAATTGCCATTGACAGATATCGCCACCCCTTTTTGAACTCTTTCGGGGTCATCACAAAGATACTGTTGTTAGGAATCCCATAAAACACACGCATATTTAAGAATAGGCTTTATATTAGTGAAATATAAGGTCTTCTTGACTTTGGGAGACAATACTTTTTTAGGTCACGCCCTAAGAAATATAACGACCACAGTGTCTGTAGCGGTCATATTATTTATATGAGACTGTCAGGACATGTGTTGCGAAAAATGTAATCCAAGTTACTTTGAACTCTGGAGCAACGGTCACTGTAATACAATTGAGGTTGCAAAAAATAATAATAGCGGTTTACTTTTTTTTTTTGTGAAACGCTTATTAATTTGAAATACAGTCTATATTTTGTTGCAAGGCACCACAATCTGTAGGATCCCGAGCTGTTTGATACTACACGCAATCGTCGGCATAGGAACGAATATTTTACTCTATACCCTCGGTGATGTCACTGAAACAAATAACATACAAAAAAAAAAAGAATGACAATATAATTAATCGGTTTATCCTCAGTAGTTGACCGAGGCCCAAGAAGGTGGTGCAGTTCAATGTCTTCCTTTGTTTTTAGACCCACTTCCTTTCGAGAGTCGTAAAGTGCAGTTGCGAAACACGGGGTTGCTTGCTGTTTTGGAGTGAAAAGCACGAAGAGCACGTATTCTTCTTCGGCAATCACATGTAGGTATTTTAGTGTACGCTGCATTCAGACCCAATCTTTGAACTAAATGAAAATCTAATTTTGGGTTGGCGTGTTTTAGGTGTCACGTAATAATAGGGACCTGTCCATAAAAAACGGTGTAATTTCATTGCCAATTTTTTCTTCAAAGGTTTTTATAACAAAAGTACCAGCTTCCTTAAAAAGATTGCAAAAATTGTGGTCAATCTATATTTATTTTTTCACCTAGGGTTACTCCGCTTTGACAGGTGAATCGTATTGCACTACGTTAAGTTCATTGCGTCCTGCTTGCCCTTTCGAGAAAAGTGTAAGATTATCGGGGTCTTCGGAGTTAGTTCGCTCTGGGGACGGTGGCCGTTAATCGTTAAAAAGAAAGAAATAGAGAACCCACTGTAAGACCCGACCCAAGCGCCACAGTTATTTGGTCTGACAATAAGATGCCACAACGCCCCCCCCTCCCCCTCTCTCCCCTCCCTGCAAAAAACCAAGGTATAACCAGACTTAATATTCTTTGGACAGAGTCTGGCATTTTGGCCCTAAATGGACAAACGAGTGCGAGACTTGG